>KN476940.1:0-17327 GCA_000787095.1 Periophthalmodon schlosseri | reverse complement strand
GTGAAAGATGTGTTATTTCATCATTTGGCCTTGTACATCCTGGTCCAATGCTTTGACCCCAGGGTGCCCTCAACAACCAACCAATAGTAAAACAACAATGGTGGTCCAAACAGTGCTGTCTAATCCATAGCCTCTCCTCTTCCTCTGGAGCACAAAACCAGGCCCACCACTTCCTGAGATTATGACAGGAACTCACCCAGGAAAAGATAAGAATCCACCAAGAATTCCTAGACAAATTAAATGAATGAAATAAACCTAACCTTACTCCTAACCTATAACCTCTTAATTACGTAGTTACTAAGCTTGAATCATTCTTAATAAACTATTTCTTCATTATGAATTATGTCTTTGTTCATGCTTTATTAGGCTAATTAAGGTGTAGCTAAAGTACTGAAATGTATTTAAAAGGGTAAAGTCTACAATGTGGTTTGCAGTTGAATGATGTGCTTCAGGTGGCACTTACTAAGAGCTTTGTAATATTAGAGGCTACAGATTATGCTGTTTGCACACACAGGGCCATCCTATTAAATCTCATTGAACAGAACAGCCCATATCATGTCTTGTATTAGCTCTGGAGATACAGCGGACCTCGTCTATCTGGTCTGGATCGCCTCCAAACTCCTCCGGCAAACCCAAATTTGTGTAACAGGATCTGGACCCTGAGACGCGCGCCTGCCACAACAAATTGGCCTCATGTCGAGAGAGGGGGGAGGTAGCGGGGAGGAGGGGGGCTCACAGCTATACAAGATGGAAGCTAGCACTGGGAGGTAATCCTAGAGCTTCCATGGCCTGGAGGAGCCCTGCCCCCTGATGCTGCAGAACACTTGGCCCTGGCCCAAATACTGAAGACAAACATCATGTCTTCCACAATTAGACACACTTGTGCTCAGGCAGAAGAGCAGGCAGCACATGGAGCAGCGGGAGCAGCCTTTTCTGGGACCAAACTACTTTAACTGGGCTTTGATTATGATTTATTTCTTACATAACTTAACCATCTGCTAGATTTGTGTCAAGTGTAAAAGTTTTGTTATAAGTAATGCTGCAACTTCCTGGCGATAACATGCTGTATGAGTAAAAGATATTCAAAACATTCAAAAAAAACAATTAAAGGAACATTTTGTACCTCCACACACTATTATTTTTAGCAAACCTTCATATTAATTGTTTGAAAAGTACACATGGGCAACTGGTGCAAGCAGTCTCATCTCCCATAGTTCAGATGGGTGTGAAAGACAGCAGCACTAGACCAATAAAAGAAACATATGGTCTGTCTGTGTCAAAACAAAGATGATTCAAAAATAGAGTCTGAGTTTGTCCAGAGACACCGGAAAGGGAATAGTGTGACTTATGCAGATAGATTTTCTACAAAATCAACTTGTTTATCCTCATCATACTCATCAAAAACATGCCGGTGTGTGTGGTTTTATTTACATTTTTTCAGCTCATCAACCTCAGTACTATCACGTCTTTTGCCACTTCATGTCCACACACCTTCACAAGACTCCTTCTCAAAATGTTTAGCCTTATTTAAACTGCTTCACTCACTGATGTGTCCTCTGCAGATGTCAGAGTTGAATTACATGTTTTATATAAATCACTTAAAGCTTCTGATGACTTGCCAATGTTGAGGTGTCCAAATAGCAAAAATCCTGACTAACGAGTCGTTGAAAATAGTGAAACCAAAGCCTTAGGGCAAAGACCATTTATGTCTTTTATGAAATCCTACATGTCAGCCTGTTACTTTATACAGAACGTACAGTAGACAGTGTAAACGCAATTTCACATATCAATTTGACAGATAAAAACACATGACGGGGTCAGTAAGTGATGAGATATAATAAAGACATTTATCTGCTAAAAGAGAAATACTTGCAAGTATAGCAGGAAAAACTATATTTTCATTCATAACTAAGTTTGTAACTGCAATTATGACAGGTATAAAAGCTTCTTTTAACCATCACATCAATATCTCTTGATCTACTGTAGAACTTTTTCTCAAGTGAGACCATAGTCTACGTCACTGTTTAATGCCAAGATTCTCGTAACTCCAAAACAGTCTGTTGTTTTGGTTTGTCATTGGTAAGTCTTATAAATGTGGTTCATGTCCTGAGGGGTGCAGGTGGAACAGCTCTCTGATCTTCCGTGGCTGGTTACAGGTGTTGCTCTGCTTCTGTTCTCCCCCATCATTTGGTTATTCTTCCAGGAAGGTTGGCCTTGTCTTACCAGTAAAGCTTAATTTTGATCACACCCCTTCTTGTAGAAGGGTCATTCCCTCAGACATAAATGAGTTTAAACATCAGTCGTAAAAAGGCAAGAACTATTTTTACAAACTAAATAATTCATGTTCAGGCAAACTGCAAAAGCACAAAAGCTAGAGCTTTTAACTAAAGCAACGCTGAGACTAACAGCATGGCGAAGAGGAGTTTGGTTTTGCACTGTCTGTGTCTGACTCAGTGCCCAGTGTGCAATAATGACAGGAATAAAGCACACACAGAGATGCAGTGATCAGTGGATAAGCTCTAAGAGCCCCTACACCGCCTCTTCACTCTAATTGACGAGTGTAATTTGATGGCACTCGTAACAGAGTTAGAAAGCAATTAGCGTCATGGCCCATCGGCACAGGCTGCGCAAAGAGCCCACCTGTGGGTCACTTTTTAATTTGGTGAAGTGCTTAGTGCTTAGCACAGGCCCCTGTCTTTATATACTCAGTGGATGGTAAATCCTGTTAGCGCTAACTCCACAAACTACTGTATTGACCAATCTCAATCTAATCCAGTGGTTAGGAGCTCACCAGGACACAACAGATTATTAGGGTGGCATGTGCTCTTGAAATTAAATCTAGACTTCTTCATATAAAAGATGAAAATGGAGGGAAACTGGGGAGAAGAGTGATCTGGCCATGATGAGGGGTTAATTAAAGCGACTGATGCGTGCTGTTTGGTAAAGGACTAATTGCCTTTAGCCCTGAGAAACCTGCTCCTCCAGGAGCCCTCCAAATGACACTCCAGATGTTGGAGCTTGTTGGTGGTGCAGTTCAGTGTCTGAGACAGTGTGAGTATTTATACAGTATTATTGCAGTCTTTTAAACAATAACCACATGTGATGGGGTCCTCTTTGTTCTGTGGCTGGATGTAGACACCAGTCCCCGGTGAGTATGTTTGTTCTAATTAGGTCAGTGTTGTTGATGTTGTCAGACACTGTGCTGTCCCTTTTCCCCAGGGGAGGCTCTTTAACATGCAGTTCTGTGGCAGGGTACTTGACCCAGAATGACATTTGACTTCCCGTTAAACTGGCTTGGATTTCCTTACAGAGACCTGCCCTGAAGTCCACACATTACATACACTATTACCTTCCCCTTGAGCAAAATGCCACATTCTTTTGAGTCCATGATAAAGAACAAACAGCTACTACCAAATCTGTCCTGGTTGGTCTATTATAGAACAAGATACAATGTGCTTAATCTTTAGAGCAAGAATTTAGCTGCAGTTACAACAAAAATATAAACTTGTCTCATTCATAATTAAATAAGAGTTAACACAGAACAAGTTGTTGGTTTAGTGTCAAACAGAGAAGTCATTGTCAAATGTCAGTACATTACAGAGAACTTTGATTACTTGCTTTATTTTAATTAGGTATTGGCCAGTTACAGGTATTATTCTTTACACTTGTGTGACCAAATTCATTTTCACACAACTTTCAGACTATTAATCAAAACAGACTGAATTATTGGCCTTCCCATTGTGTCTGGGTGTGTTTCCACCAGCTGACATCTTTTGTGTGTCCAATATCAACTTTTAAAAAGCAGCTTCAGGCAAACTTGGTTGTAGGATCACACAACAAGCATGACATCATAATACTATCATAATAATATCATAAAACTTTCACTGACAAAAAAAAAAGAAAAGAAAAAAAAAACAAATCAAACACCTCATTTGCCATAGTTTATTTGAACTGAAGTTATTGTTCAAAAATCTTGCATAAGAAAAGGGAAAAGTATCCCTGGACTCTCCCATGGAGTGGGAGCTGCAGTCACAGATGGTGAACAAATGTTCTTTTGAGGGAGTGTTGCACAAGACTTGGTTCTTGCACAGCACAGCAGTGAGCTAGCTCCAATACAGATGGTTGAAAAAGCAGCCACCAACAAACACAACTTCTTTATCCATTTGTGATGCAACCAAACTGGAAAAGTGTGATTTGTCTGTTGCATGTTTTACTTTGTGTCTTAGCTGATTTATGGAGCTCTATTGACTCATGTGGAAGGCAACAGATACATGCACTTAAACTTCAGCCAGACGTGCACTAATTTATTAAGACGTTTCAATTTTACCATAGACTTCAATAAGCTCCCTCTACAGGGCAACTTACTCTGCAGCATATAAAAATAACCAAGAGATGGTGACAATATGTTTCTTACTTTAAATTTTCATTCACAAATTATCTTTTAAATTTTATTAAAATGTCTTAAAAGCTGTAATAGTTTAAAACTTCTTAAATCGTTTTAAACTTTGGATATAATTCATTCCTTTTAATTGATTTAACTACACAAAAGCACAGCAGGAACACAACACACACAGTCCTAAATCAGTACATTATCTGCGTACGCAGTAGGCCTGTGTAGTGGATATACCCCATCCCTTAGAATCCTGGGGTCAGTGGTTCAAGACCGGACACTGGCACTTTGACGGCAGTGATGCACATATGTCACCATGTGCAGTCCTTACACTGTATCTAGATTATTTATATATAGTTTGGGTCTTTATAAAATGGCTGACTGAAATAAGAAGCATTCAATAAAACCGTGCTTTTATGACCTATGCACATTAAGAAATGTTTACAGTGTGTATTTAGGTAGGTCATTTATTTATTTTTGTTTATTTTTCTCAGCATAAGATATTAGTACTGTGATACTGTGAAAGTTGTAAATGGCATTATGCAAAAATGAAGTTTTGAATCACAAGTAGTGATTTAGAGTGTAATTACACACATTCTGTCAGAAATGCCTTGTCAAGTTGTCTCCAGCCATGCAATGGGCCTATCACTAATGTGAATGTGTGAGAACATGCAGTGAATGACAATTGTCTTAATGAGTGAGTTAAGAATAATAACAAGATTGGAGCCGGGGCACAGGGGAGGGGGCAGGGGCATGACGAGGGTCCGCAGAAGCTGTTCCTTGTATGTGTACACTGATGTCCATTGTGTGGTGAGGAGGTGTTTTGGTCGAGACCGGTGGACCCAGTATTGTAATTGCTGTGTGGAATGTCTCTCTGGTTATACCATTTGCTCTGACTACTGGGAGTCATTGTGTGAGAGCTCAGTAATGCCACAACTAGAGTCACGAACCATCATTTAGATTAGCTTTTATTAAATAATTTAGCTTCTCTATATCTCTATGGGAAGAACATCCAGCACAAAGACTGATGTCGAACCTCAGCCAAAGTAAATATATTATTTGGAACAAATGCAAATATGTAATGGATTTGTCACTGAGTTGAAACATTAGCTTTACATTTTGTCACCAACACAATCTGTCACTAGATGTTATTTCAGTCTAAAGTAAGGTCATAATGCATCTTAAGGACAGACACGTTTTTCTTTTTTTGGTTTTGTTTTTTGGTCAGTGGTTTTCTCTCTCAACATGTAAGCTTTGTCCAACCTGCACCTAAAGATTATTGTTTCATTTGATCAACTTACATCCATAATGCATGGGACATTGTAACTTCAAAGCTGTATTCTCAAAATGCATTTTTTTCTCTGATAGAGACATAAAGATCACCCCTTAAGGGGGATATTACACTTCTGTGCGATATCCGTTGCTAACACATAATATCTTTAGATGTCCATGTTACCTTCTATCATTTTGAAAATACTAAATTCACCAAAAACAATGTATTAAAATGGTCAATCCGTTTCCATTTTTGATGCTCTGTGCTCCCCGCTGCTGCACATCACATTAGGTTTGTGAAGTTGTAGTGTGTTGTTTTGTATAATGCTTTTGTATATTTATGGAAAATTGACATGTGGGGGCATGGGTGATGTAGGTTTGTGGGCTGAGTCTTCGACAGGTTCATATTGCTAACTGTAGGGAGGCTTTGAATAGGGCCTGGGAGAGATTGCTATACTGTAAAAAAAAAAAAAAAAAAATTGCTATAGATATTACAGTAACTTACTGGCAGCTGGATGTCAGTAACTTACTGACTTACTTACTAGTGTAGCGATAGTATACTGCTCTAAAGTATACCACTCTATACTGTAAGTAATTACAGTAACTTACAGTAAGCTACTGTAATTACTAAGTGGTGATACTGTAATATTTTACAGTAGTACTGTTATGCAAATAACAGTAATATTATGGCAAAATTACTGTTTATTTTACTGTAATTTGTGGTTTTTATTTTACTATAAAAGCACCTGAACATTGCCATGTTTTTTCACTTTACTGAGTACAGGAGCTCAAACTCAGGTAATACAATACAATTAAACACTGATCCATCTCAAATGTAGTCCAAAGATTATACAAACATCATTTATACATGGACTTTAGTGTACTATTAACTCTTGTACTGTGGGGCAAAACATTACTAATCAACCATTACATTACAAATAAAAAGGATTACAGTTTTCTCAGCTGAGATGGTTTTACTGGTCTATAGTACATGATCAGTGTATTGGCCCGAAGAGAAAGTGAGCCTATGAAGAGTACATATAGACACAATGTCAAAGTAATATTACTAAAAACACTTATATACAAAAAAGAGTCACTATTTGTGTTTTTAACAAATTCCTTTTTACAGCAAAGACCAAAGTAAACTATTGGACAAATGGTACAGTTTCCAATGTGCCCTAATGAATAAATACATCAGTAAAGGAGATTACTTCCCTAATTTGTACTGCGATCCACAGTTTGTTCTGGACAGTTTTCTGGACCTTAGGTTTAGGCAGATTGAGAAATGGCACATTGATCCCCCTGGAGTTGCGCTGACAATAGAAAGTAAAATTTAATAATTAAAAATTTCTCAGGTAAAGCAGAAGTCAGAAATACAAAACAAGTTCATATAAAAAATACAGTTTACAGTCTACTCACCGATCTGCTAACAGTCCAACTCAAAGGAGTGCCACCGACCAAGCCTCACTTCCACAACAGAGCTATCAAGACTAAATATAAAAGAATATCATTTACAAAGTACAAACACTGACTGTACACATGTCCTATTGTATGAGACTAAAGCAACTGCATTTCTCATTTACAGTTAGTGATAGTTGACCCTCTTTACCGAGACTCGCAACTGCACAAGCCCCTCCTGCAATACACAATATGGCTGGCTGTTTCACTGAGGACTAGTTTGAAAATGGATGATAATGTAACTGTTTTACATTTGATTTGCTTTATTTGTCAATGAATTATGACTGCTTCTCTTCTAATAACAGAACCTGTTAGAATCCAGATGTTTGAAGGTGCCATTTGTACAGTTAAGTCAAGACATTTTTGTCAAATTAGCATTTTGATATAGTTGAACATTACCTTTCACTATGTAACTTTGCTGAGCTAAAAACTGTTGTTTCAAGTAAAATATTGTAAATAGTAATGTAAAAATGTAAATATACTTACTCATTTTCTCCCATGAAGAGCAACAATGCCTCTCCTTCTGTCTTCCATTGACTGTTAAGCTCTGCTGTGATTGGTCAGTTTTTTTCCGCCTAACCCACTACTCTAATATTTACAGTAGCCTACTATTAATCTCTCCTGTGATTGGTCAGTATTTTTCCCATGTCATTTTTATAGTGGTGCACCATTTTACTGTAATATTTAAAGTAACATTACTGTAATATTTAAAGTAGTATTACTGCAATGTTTACAGTAACCTTGCAGTATATTTTAGTAGTGCACTAATCTTTCTGTAATATTTATAGTAGCATTACTGTAAACTTTACAGTATCACACTGTCTTACTGTACATTTTACAGTACTGTTACTATAAATATTTACAGTAGCCTTACTGTAATGTTTACAGTACCATATATCTTACTATAATATTACAGTAGTTTACTGTACCAACTAATTATTTCCCAGAATCCTTTGCCAGTTACAGTGCAACTCGCAACTTACAGCATGATACTGCAATGACAGCAATCCTTTACAATGTAAATTATGCAAACATGCATGGATGACATATAAAATCACTTCATGTATGTTTCTGATGAGGGAACAACGTTAAAAAGCCAAAAAGTCTGCATCATTAATTTTTTTTTTTTTTTTTTCACCTGCAGTGTCTCATCATAAAAACTGTCAGTAAGATCTGCATGAGCTATCCACCTTAAAACAGCCATATTGTTTTGTTGCTTTCAATTTATAAAGGACTCCACAGCCACACATTCTCTTACTGAATGTGATTTGTCTAATTGTGATTTGGCCACTAAAATGATCAAACGTGACACTAATATTATCTAATCTTTGCCACATCCGTCTCAAGTGTAACTGATCCATAATGTGACTGTGATGGATGCTTGGGCCCAGACCTGATCAGAGCCAGTGCCTCAGACTGTGAGCCATCAGGGCTTTCTCATCCCTCTCATTTCATTAGGAATCACTCAGCACTTTAGAGTAACATTCAATTACGCTCCTGTGGTAATTAAATGTTCCTCAAATGAGTTCAGTTAAATCATCTCGTTTTGGCTTCACTTGGCTTTTTACTGTCGAGAGCTCAAATGAACATTAAGTGCTCCATCCATTGGGAGAACTGACACACCATCACACTGGCATGACATTTAGCCATCGAAAGAGGAATATTATCACGATAAAGATTTATATGCACAAAGGAACTGCAGCATATTTAAATGCAATGTTAACACAAGTTAATGTAAACCAATCTTTATACTGAGAAACAGAACTAAAGTTAGTTTTAATAGTGTACCATTTAACTTTTCTGGTACTTGTTTCTATGGAGTTTGTATTGCTTTGCCTGAAAGGTTCCACAATATGGCATTAAACTTTAAACTTATCTTCATGTATACACCATTAGGACATTACAGGTCAGATATGTGGAGAGGCAAGCCAACTCCTGGTAAGAAAGCTAGTTTTACAAGGCATTTTAGCAATAACAACACTGTTAAGTTTAATGAAGTACTGTGGAACATTCGAGGTGAAGCAATAACATCTCAGACAAGCAGGTGACAGTTGTCAACACTCGTCTTTAACTCCTTCCTAATATCAGTTAACTGATTCTTTATGCTTCAGATTTACATGTGTGAGTTAAAGTTCCTGTGTATTGTGTGTTAAAAGGTCCACCTCCTAACTACAACGCACAGACAAACATAATATATGTAATAATTATGTGTTGGTGAAATAACTGTAAATCACTTAATGACCCTACAAGGCAAGAGTTATTTTTAAAAGGGGATTCATCAATATTCTCCAGGGGTACATGAAGAAAGGTCAGAAAATCTCTCATTAGGCTAGGAGCATGCGCGCGCCATGCACATGTACAGTAGTGTTTCAATGTGCATAATGCAGAACTGGGCTTGTTGTTTGTGGGAGGCACTACATTGACTGACTAGACTTCATTGACTCTGTGTGTAAGACATAATATATAAATACTCTTAAAATATTCAGTGCTAAGACATACATAACTTTTTTCACGTATTGTGTTTTGTCTTGTGTAATATTGAAAAGCCTCAAGTTGAATCAAGATTCCACATTTGGAGTTTCTGCAGAACATAAAAAAATACAATCACCCTTCAAACACTTACTGAATAGCTTTATAAAGTGACATGAAAGTGGACCAACACTGTACTGTGGGTATTTATACTGTTATTCTGATGAATGCATTCACAATGGGAGACATAAACAGCATTGTGTAGGTTCATTGAGGATGTCCTAATAATATATCTAAACAGTGGTTCCACACTCCATATTAACCTTACAAGTGACAGTAAACCAATACATTATGCTCATGTGAATGTAATTATGGCCAATATGCAAGCCATCCTGCCAACACTTATAGCAATATTGACCAGTCCTCCTCAATTCATTTACAAATTAGAGGCCATGGGATTAATTAGTGTCATTATTAAAAGTCAAATGAGAGCGACTAATGCACCAGTGTGCCAACATGTGTGGCCTGGCTCTGCCCAATTCTCTTTTAATACTTATGATCTTGCTGCCAAGCCACAGAATGACCCTAACATAGACGCTCACAATTGATTACCAAATATTTCTCAGCTGTGTCAAAGAGGACATTCCAAACCGAGGTTTGCTCTCCGTGTGACCCTATTTCGTCTCCTGTGCCCTCAGCCCCATCCCCAGGAGCCTCTCCCTCCTTCAGGATTAAACTAATGACAAGGCTGGGCCACATTCTGTTCAAAGGGTGACAATTGCTATGAGACATTTGTTCAAGACGTTTGTTCTCCAGTACAGTAGATGTTTTGTCACTATTTTGTTGCATATTTTCTGTAAAACATTACTATGACATACACTGAGACGTGGCATAGCGGTAGAATACAATCCTGGAATACAAATAGTGTGATTACATAGGCTTATCATACTGTCTGGTTGCAAGTGACCCTTACGCACCCTCTCACCATTGTGCGTTCATAATCTAACAGATGCAACACAAACAGCTGTGTGACCTTTGATCTCTACCCTCACAACTTCGCTTGACTTCTTGGGCCCAAACCAGTTTCTGAAAATGTACATATTTAGGGTAATACCTCCAGTGTGTATGTCATCTAGCAAACTGACAGTGTTCTGAAAACCATGTGACGTAAAGCCATTGTTCTCTGATTCTCATATTTGTCAGTGCAGACCACCTCACAGCCCTAGCATCATGTGGTGTGATAACTTGTCTTCTGTGCACACTGTCCTCTCCACATGCACATCTCTCAGCTCTCCTCACCATCAATAACTTCAGAGGCACAAAAGCAGCTAAATTAGGTCCACAAATGACTAATGAGCTCCGGCATTGTTTGTGTATTAGTCTCTCTCTGCTGTGGCTGGACCCCAGGGAACGGCCCACACTGTGCTTTACTCATGGACAGGTAAGCCCAAACATAGGACTGAAATACTTAAATACTGAAACAGGTTGAATCTTGACTGAAGGCTCTGGAACTAGCAACTTTGGGCAGGACAGGTATCTACCCAGACTTGGATTTAGTAATTGGCTGGCAAAAAGACATTCTAAGACACATTTACTTACTGTTCCATTTATGCATCTTTATGATAAATAATATATAAAAGATACCTGATCATCTTGCACATCTTCATAATAACACACACAATATTATCAATATTTCAGAAATGCTCAAGCACCACTGCGCACTAGAGGTAATCATCAGCAGACTCAGACATACATAAACGCCTCTTTACATCTGGATACGACATTTTTGAATTGATATTCTTCCAGTGAGTCTAAGAGACAGACACAGCCGCACTGACCTATCATTAAATGTCCTAAAAATATACCACTGCAAAGATGAGATCATCTGAACAGCAGACATATGATTATAGGATCTTGTCACTGGAAAGTAACAGTTATTTGTCAGCACCATGTCAACAAGAAACCCTTTGGACAGTGGTCTGATGTTACTGGTACTTAACCAAATCTACGGACCAGTAATATCAGTTTTATTCAAGTAAACATAAGTAAACAAATACATTCAATTGCAACTGCATTATTGTTTGTGGCTTTAGTAATAGCAGGGACATTAATAGTAAAAGTCACAATAACATTATAGTGGAGGAAATAGAGAAAGAATAGTACCTCATAGTGCAGTAACATATTGTAATACAAGCAGTAGGGGTAGAGTACTGAGTTGTGTACTGCTGACCATGACTTAGCTTTATAAATAGTGTTCTTTTTATCAAATAGTATTATTGTATTAAAATGAGTTCAGTCTCAAATATTGTAGAATGATTTTGCGTATAAAAGTTCATCACATTTCATGTAAGCTTTAAGGCCTGTTCTTATGTGTGTCAAATAGTTTTATTTTTGGGTGTATTTTCTGCACAAAAACAACAAAATATTTACCTTTAAAAACAAACATTTCTGCAGAGTGATATGACTGTTGCCCTGAGTCAATGAAAGTACAGACCTCTGAACTGGGTTAAAGTGCAATGTACTGCAATGGTTTATATGGCCCTGCTCAGATAATAAGACTTTATGGCACTTTGACATCATATCGTTTTGGATGGAACACTGGGTTCACTTGACCTTAGTATGGGCTACTTTCTACATTGAATGATACCTCATTAACTTAAACACTGCTGCAGATTTTTTAAGGATAGCTGTAAAACGAAGCTCAAGTTTTTGTTTAAATATAGGCTAACAACTGACCAGTAACTTGTAGCAGGGTTGCTTTGCAGTCTTTGTCCAAAAGGTGTCAGTATTGAGTTTCATACTGGTACGCATATTTGAGCACGTCGCTGCCGCACAATAGGCTACACATAATTTGTTGATTACGTGTTTAATATTGAGTCCATTTGAATTAATATCAATCAAAGTGCAGTAATCAAAAGCAGCAGAAGAAGGAGATAACATTTCTGTATTTTATAGGCCTATATATAAGCATATATTTGTAGTAAAAGTTGTAAAGAGTACGTATTTGCATTTGTCTGCATTAATACATTTTGTAACAAAACGTCTGTTTTTGAAAATAAGTAACTGAATATCCTATAATCAAAATAAAAAAAGTTCTCTACTCCCTGATCTTAAATTTCCATTTTGATATTAATTAAGACGTGACTATATCTGTAAAAATAAAGGCAGCTTAGGAAATAGATGAGAAAACCTCTCTTTTCTGCAAGTTATTAGTTTTTGTTTCTTCATCTGCAGAAAGGCAGCCAGCTCATTGAGTCCCATATGCACAAAGTGCATACATACATACATACATACATACATACATACATGCAAGTGCATACACTGTAGAAATGAAAATAGAGAATGAAGGAAAGCGCAGTGAAATGTGTAACAGTGTCTCAGCTGACAGTCAGCTGACAGCCTCTGAGAGTTGAGAAAAGTTTGCCTTCTCTACACTATAATATGGTAATTAGCTCACAGCCTGCGACCCTATTGGCTCTTCGTCCGAGTCAATTTCCCACTTCCATCCTGACGTCAGGGCAGCTACAATGCTCTTAAACTCATCTGCTGTGTGATCCCTCGAAAAAATCGCCCCAGTACAGAGCAGCTCATAGTACGGCACTCACTGCCTTTACTTTCGGCTTCTTTCACCCCATCTCCGCGCGCGCCACGCACCCATGAAGAGACGTCAAGTGTTACATGTTTGAAATCCAAAACCGCCGACTTTCACATGCTGAAAAAGGACTCCGCTGCTCGCGCGCGCGGCACCGCTGTGTCTGTGCACTAGACTGCAAAGACAAACTCTTGGTGGTTGCGCAGGGGAACGCAGAACAGCTCGCTTTTCTTTTTTAAAAAGATATAAGACTTAAAAAGCCAAACTGGCTCACGTCGTTCCCAACCAGACCAGTTTGACAGCTGCTCTTCAGCCCGCTTGGAGGACTGTCAGCAGCAAGAGGATGGCATCAGAACTGGCAATGAGCAACTCCGACCTGCCCACCAGTCCCCTGGCCATGGAATATGTTAATGACTTCGATCTGATGAAGTTTGAAGTGAAAAAGGAGCCGGTGGAGCCCGATCGCAACATCAGCCAGTGCAGTCGCCTTATCGCCGGGGGATCATTGTCTTCCACCCCGATGAGCACGCCTTGCAGTTCGGTGCCCCCCTCTCCAAGCTTCTCTGCGCCCAGTCCGGGCTCAGGGAGCGAGCAGAAGACGCACATAGAGGACTTCTACTGGATGTCCGGTTATCAACAGCAGCTAAACCCAGAGGCACTGGGCTTCAGCCCCGAGGACGCAGTTGAGGCTCTCATCAACAGCAGTCACCAACTCCAGTCTTTCGATGGCTATGCCAGGGGCCAGCAGTTCCCCGGAGCGGCCGGTGCAGGGGGCGCCATGGCCGGTGAGGAGATGGGCTCTGCCGCGGCCGTGGTCTCTGCAGTGATCGCCGCGGCGGCTGCACAAAACGGTGCACAACATCACCATCATCATCACCACCACCATGCCGGTGCTCACCACCAGCAGCCCGGCGTACAGTCCAGCAGTGCCTCGGCTCCGGGGCACACGCACATGCGCATCGATGAGCGCTTCTCCGATGAGCAGCTTGTCACCATGTCCGTGCGCGAGCTTAACCGGCAGCTACGAGGGGTCGCCAAAGAAGAAGTGATTAGACTGAAACAGAAGAGAAGAACCCTAAAAAACAGGGGCTACGCGCAGTCCTGCCGCTTCAAGCGCGTGCAGCAGCGGCACGTCCTGGAGGGAGAGAAGACCCAGCTCCTGCAGCAAGTGGAGCACCTCAAACAAGAGATCTCCAGGCTGGTCCGGGAGAGGGACGCGTATAAGGAGAAGTACGAAAAGCTCATCAGCACCGGCTTCCGAGAAAACGGCTCGAGCAGTGACAACAATCCCTCGTCCCCGGAGTTTTTCATGTGAGTCCCCCTCTCCGCAAAGAATAAGTTAGAGAGGCCGCTAAAAGTTTTCTTAAGACTTATTTTTGATTTGGCTCATATGCCCACTAGACCAAGAACTTATTCGACAACTTTCTGACTTTTGTTTTATGCATATGCGGCTGATTTAGGCACATCTTTTTATTTGTGAGTTATTTGACAATTTCGTCCTATATCAAATTTTAAGTGAAGCTGTCCAGACGTATGGCAGTTCATGCACTTACAATATTTTATTCAACTGCATTTTTGAAAGTTGATCCAACTTTATTGCGCAGTGTGCCAGTGTGCACCCAGTACACAGGACACTCTGTCAAGTTCATCAACTCTCATCATTTCCCTTTGAGTTCAGTCTGTGCAGCAGCATCCATCAAGATAAGTTTAAAAAAAACGTTTTCTTTCCTTTTTGTCTGACAATCTGTGGAGGACCTGCCGTCACCCCATCTCATATGTTTGCTTGATTTTTTTGTGTTGCGCCGCAAAAGACTGAAATGACTGTGACAGTGCGGACTGTGCCATGCATGCTGGACATGTATGGTTCCTTTTGTGCTTGAAGATGTCCTTTTGTCGGATGACTCCAGCATGATATTCATTCTTCATTTATGGCGCTTCACTTTTTTGGGGCATTGTCAAAAAAGTGACAGGACTTCCCTCACCCATGCAATGAACTCGGGGCATTTCTGCTGTGTTGAAGTGCGAGCCTCGGCTCACGGGGTGCAAAGGGCGCCCTGTGCGTGTGTTCGAGTAAAAGACTGCACCGAAAGACACACAAACCCCTTACAGCCTTTGTCATTCATACATACCAGTGTTCATTGGACTTATGAATATTTTGAATTATAATTTAAGTTATATACCTGTATACAGATTGAAGCCTGCGCTCAAATGATCAGAAAAAGAGAAAGTGTATTTTTATATTAGTTTAGAAGAAAATTGGCGAGGTTCCAGTTAATACAAAGAGTCTAGTGTTGTATAGTGCATACACAGCGCTTTGCTGCATGTGCTTTTAGACACACGTGTGAGCGCGTCTCATTCTTGTATCGAAAACAAAATAGTTTTAAGAAAAAGTAAATTTCGTAGATGCGGCCTGGGTAAAATGGCATGCTTTTGGACATGTCTATTCTGATTAAAATGATCTGAAATGCACTAAAGTCGCCTGGAATCCCGAGGAAACACTTTAGACGATGTTTGCCATTGTGTTGCGCATGACGCGTAACACTTTCATACTTTTATGTTATTGAATTTAAAGAAAAGCTGTCCTGAGCAAAGTTGATATTTGCAAAGCAATAATTATCTATTTAAATAATGTCTGGACATTGTTTGGCTCTTCGGGGATTGAAACCCTGCATGTACAAAATGAGGAACTACTATCCTCCTTAAAATATTGAAAATATGATAATAAATCGTCATCTTATATAATATATATTCTATATTTTGCTGTGCAAAATGATTTCATTCACTAACCATATGTGATGTTTATATGTGCTCGTTTTTCATTTCATACAATTAAATGATATGCAATAAATGTATGTAATGTCTTCAATAAGTTTCGCACGTTTTTTTTTTGACGTATTGATCATTGACGTCAAAAAGACACCTGGAGGGGCACTCGGACATGTGTGCTTATAAAGATTTTTAGTTTTTCATTATACTACCTCAATTTTCATCTTTACAAAATAAAGGGGCTGGCCCTAAATTTAAATTTGAAAATGTAAGTTAGCTACATCATGCGTATTGAGGAACAGGAGCGTTGCAGGAGCTGAGAGGTTTGAGTGCGATGGATCAAATCACAATGATCACAATTAATGATTCACCACGTTTGAGTTTTATTCTTACAGTCCCAATGATTTGACTTATCTCATATACTCACTGTGTGTGCATATTTCAAATGTTTGCATACATTTGGACCTAGGGCATCTTTCCAACCTCAGGTATGCATATGAGGACAATCTCACGTTTTTACATAATCTGAAATATTACACTATGAAAAATGATTCTTTTTTTTCCCAGAAGAGGTGAACTCCTCCTGTTATTTACACATTAGATATTCAGTCGATATTTACTTTAGATTTTTAGCTGCTCTCTTCTCTGTGTTTATGTCATACTTTTTATACTCTTTATGTCACCAGTGTTTATAATCCTGTGCATAAATGTTACACATACTATTCAGTAGTGGCACAAACACTGCTCCAAAAACTGTTTTGTGTTGGAAACTTAACAGAACAACTTTACTCTAGTTGTATGTTTTGGGTCAAGAAATGCATTTGTGGCTTTTTCAATGAAACAGGAAGAAAAGAAGAATTATGACAGCTTTAGAGGACACTTACAAGTTAGATTTTCCAGTCTGATGGTTGAGGCTGCTCATGTAGTGTGTGTAAGCGGAGGACACACAGGATGGCGACAATCTGATAAGAAAAAGTGAGACATTTGGGCTAACGGTTATATGTTTTAAAGATATACAGTATTGACAGTACACATGCAGAAGTAGTCCAGCCTTCTTATCTGGGATGCCTGGAGGTGTGTGATCTTGCAGAGTGAGCGCTGATGTGAGCGGCTCAGACAATGGTGTGGCTCTAGCTGAATTAAATGATTTTGTAGATGATTAATAGTGGTGTGGCCCGGTGCTCCTGCGATGTAGAGATGATAAATCGTGAGTGCAGTCCCATGCAGCTGTGCCAGAGCCGGGTCTAAGCATGCACCGTCCAGGCAATTTACAGCCAAGACGCTCCCCTTCTGCCTCAATTTATTTAATTACATCTATTTGAGCCCACCATTACCACCGCTGTGTTTTTGGCTTTAACGGAATTCATTTTGTCCTGGGGA
>KN476939.1:0-14418 GCA_000787095.1 Periophthalmodon schlosseri | reverse complement strand
TCAAAAACATACCTGGAGTTGTGTTTTGTTTCACTCACACATGTTTGAGTAACTCTTTATTATTAGTCTGTCTGCATCCTCAAAGCTCAAAAGCTCTGTTCCACCTTGTGATGTCATGAAGCGATAGTTTTCAAATTAACAGCCCCTTTTACCTCTTGTTCAGTAGAGATTGGCAATTTCATGGCTGAAATTATCCAAATGATTCTAGTGAAGGCGCATGGAGTTTACAAACACAGTGAAGCACTTCCTGTATTACCACATGACATCACAAGGCGGAACTGAGCGTTTTCTGTTTGAGGGGAGAACTCAGTCTAAATGTGCAGGGTTTGTGTGTTAAACATGTGTGAATGACACATGACACAGGTATGTTTTTGATGACGAAACATTATAACATAGATCAGAAAACAAGTGTAATATGGGCACTTTAATACAAAAATCTTCATCTGCCTCCCTGACTTCTCTTCTATCTGCTGTTGTCCCATATAAATCCTTATAATCAAAATAAAACGATTAGTCGAGTAAAGCGATTATTGCTCGACTAAGACTCCATCGACTAAACGACTAAAAGTCTACAGCCCTGTAAAAACTCTGAATGTTTTCTCAAAAGGCAGCTGGAACCGAAAGCCCTCCCTCAGCTGGCATAGCTTTACGATCACCCTGACCCTTGGCATCAATTTATAGCAGTTCTCTCCTTTTGGCTTTTGTCTCAGCCGAAGTACATCAGGCCAAGTCAAACTGATAAAACCCTGCACCGGCTGGTTATTCTTTTGTATTCTCCTTTTGAGTTTATAAGACGATAAAATGCTCGTGCGGTGATTGAACGCAGCGCTGGATAACCTTCCCTTCAGCAAGGTAAGAGTCTCGAGCGGCGAGTGTGTGTGTTAGTGTGTTTGTGAAGCCACGCCAAGTGTGGCACAAGGAAGGACCTGCATCTAATTAGTCCGATTAAGCTTCTTTAACCCGACACACACTTACATGAGAGCGGCTTTATGCGTTTAGTGCTTTCAAGTCTGGGCTTTGTCTCACAGGCTCTGAAGAAGATGTATCTGTGTGGTGTGTGTGAGGAACATCTGAAATGCATCAAATGGTGGAAGATTGTGCCTTTAAAGGTCCTATATTACGCAAAATGGACCTTTGTGAGTTTTAAGCCATGTTATAATGTGGTGAACTCCTCAAAAACATACCTGGAGTTGTGTTTTGTTTCATTCACACATGTTTGAGTAACTCTTTATTATTAGTCTGTCTACATCTCCAAAGCTCAAAATGCTCTGTTCCACCTTGTGATGTCATAAATGAAACAAAACACAACTCCAGGTCTGTTTGTGATGAGGAAACAACATTATAACAGATCAGAAAATAGCGTAATATAAGCCCTTTAAAGATACAATATTGTTTCCCTCACTATATTTATTCAACAGTTACATGTAATATTTCTTTTTTTTTCATTCATTTATCTTTATTTATACAGGGAGAGCCAGTGAGAGCACTCAGACTCTCCTTTTCATGGGCACCCTGTTCAAATACAGAACAATACAAACAAAAACAAACAAAACTGATAACTGCATAGGTCCATTTAAAACATTAAAAACAGGAGCAGCTGTGATTATAAATGATTATCACCAGATTATTAAAGTGCATTAATGGCACCAATCTATCCTGTTTTGCATGTCCTTGAAATGTACTCCATTTGTGGGAAGCAAAATAACCAAAAGCTTTTTTCCCCCATTTCAGTTCTAGTGCGGCCGTTTTTTAGACATAGACAATCATGAGATCTTATATTAAAAGTTCCCCTTTCAAATTTCAACAAGCAAGTGAGATGTTCAGATAATCTTTTATGTAGTTCCTTATAAATACACTTTATACAGTGTTGTTCTCTTTTGACAGATGGCAATGGCCAACCTCCTTTTTCAACAGAGTGAACAGTGATGGGTTTTAAAGTCATCACCTGAAACAAAGGGCTGAGTTTAGTACCACAGTTCAGTTCAGTTAGGTTTATTTGAGCTGTTTGTGGAAAAAAGTCAAACAGTTCCAAACATAATTGACAATATCGTGCAAAGCTCAAAAGGAGTACGCAGAGGTAAAAGTGGTAATGAGAGCTTACCCCGTCTTTCTACAACAGTGACGGGTGAATCTTGAGATGTTTTAAGAACAAATAGCTCTGACACTGACTCATACTGTCAAGGAAAAGTCATTATTTTAGACCAGTAGTTCTCAAACTTTTCACAACAAGTACCATCTATGAAAATATTTCACCTTCTGAGTACCACCAAAAATATGAAATAGGTATAAAACAGAACTATTCTCAGGCTAAATCTCATCTAAAACAGGGCTAAACCAGGTCTAAACCAGGTCTAAACCAGGTCTAAACCAGGTCTAAACCAGGTCTAAAACAGGGCTAAAACAGATCTAAAACAGGGCTAAAATAGGTTTAAAACAGGGCTAAACCTTGTCTAAAACAGGTCTAAACCAGGTCTAAACCAGGTCTAAAACAGGGCTAAACCTGGTCTAAAACAGGTCTAAACCTCATCTAAAACAGGGCTAAACCTCGTCTAAAACAGGTCTAAACCAGGTCTAAAACAGGGCTAAAACAGGTCTAAACCAGGGCTAAATCAGGTCTAAAACAGGGCTAAACCTGGTCTAAAACAGGTCTAAAACAGGGCTAAACCTCATCTAAAACAAGGCTAAACCTCGTCTAAAACAGGTCTAAACCAGGTCTAAAACCGGGCTAAACCAGGTCTAATACAGAGCTAACTTGGTATAGTACCATAATTCTTAGTGATGACAAACCCAAAGGAGGAAGGATTAAATAGATTTAGCAATTTAACTAATATTTGAACTGCAGAGTCACCCATGCAACGTCTGAAGGAGGTCGAACCATAACAGTGGTCCACATGCCACAGTTTGAGAAGCACTGTTTTATACTGTGTTAAGACTCTGATGAAAAACATGTTGCCGAACCCTTGCTCTATGCAGCCAACAGTTTAGCATCATACCACATTTAATGCAATGTTTTGTGCAGTTTGACATATTTTAGTATTAGAGGCCAAGCTTGAATAATGATTTTTATGTAGCTCTTGGAATATTACAGTATGTTATGACTGATCTTCCACAAACACACAGCTGTACTCAGTGTCTCTGTGGGGCACTGCGAGATTATCAAAAAGCCAAAATTCTGAGTTGTGTTCAAAAATATTCTGATGCAAGGAATGAAACCTCATCTGAAGGACTTTGCTTTTTAATTAAATGAAAAGAAAACGTAACAAAGCTTCTGTCAAGTAATTCTCGGTTTATCAAATGCCGACATAACAACTCAAACTTTTCTTGCAGATTTGCTCGAAGCTTGTGTCATCGGTGAATAAAAGCTTGTGAAATGACAGCAAAGTGTTAAACTGCCAAGCCAGTCTTGATGTCAGTCTACAAGAAGAACCAATAGTTTTTGCGAGCACTTGTCTGCTGACCTTTCCAGATATTAGATAACAAAAACACTTCTAAATCACTGTATAAACCCGATTAAAGCCTTACCTTGTCGCACGTCCCTCGGCGCTATGGCGATGGCGTCGTTGGAGTGCAGCTCGGTGACACAGCAGTCGTCAGGAACCATAGATCCATTACTGAAGGTGTGAGGGGTCTCCGGGAGCATGGGGACAGCAGGGGCCATGATGTTATGATTGGGACAAATGCACCCGGTTTGGCTCATCCCGCACCCGTCTCCATCGGACGCTTCCTGGTCCCCGTTGTGTCCCGTCCGCAAGCATTCCTCGAACCATCGGCAAAGAACTCCGCACGTAAACTGACTAGAGTTCTCATTATTGATAAGCAAAACTTCGACTAATCTCAGCTCTAGCAATTCCTTAGTTACCTGAGGCTCGTCACCGCTCGGATGCTTCGTTAAACAAAGTTGGACAAAGTTCTTATCAAACTGTAAGAATGAGTAAGGTCCCTCAATGGTAGATTTATTCCCACAAAGTTCAACAATGTCATGATCCTTAGACCCCGAAGTCTCCAATTGTAACGGACAGCTCTGATTGGGTAAGTGATGGTCCAGGGAGAGAAGCATAGGCGAGTGCGTCCGACATATAGTGGGATGGCGGGTGAAGCGGAGGTAGAGGGAATACTTGGTGGGATCGGGGTTTTCCAGGGACCAGGAGCATCCCGGGGCTCTCGAGGGGAAGAGTTCTCTCAAAGAAAACGATCCGTAGAGAACGCCGGCGACCAAGCTGGAACATGGGGAGGTGAGGGGCAGCGGGCGTCCCTCTGCCGCGCTGCTGGGGGCGCTGCGGGTGCCCCCGTGAGCCACCTCTGCCCGAGCGGAGACAGGAGCGAGAGCGAGGGAGTACACAGCAGCCAGAGCCCCAGCCACGGCCAAGAAAGAGGACAGCACAGACAGACACACCCCGCCAGCAGTGTTCATCCTATGACATTGGTACTGCAAGAGACACAAGGAAGAGAGGGAAAGGGAAGTTAGACAGGGCAAACTAACTGACATGATTACGAAAAATAACAAAGTGCTTAATGGAAACAACACATTTAGACTATCAGTTTGAAGAAAAGAGATTAAACGGGTCTGTCGCCTGCTCGTCTCCATGGAGATTGCATTTTCTGTGCCATAAACACAAAAAATGAACCACTCTTATTGTGACCGTGAGATGCTCCTCCACAGATCTGATTTACGATTTGGCCTGGTGGAGTAACATGCTTGTCTCCATGTAGGTGAAGATGATTCTAGACAAAGCAATAGCAAGCAACTCCATGGAGAAAAGCAGGTGGTAGACTGTCCACCGGGAAAGTTACATAGCAAATCTTTAACAAGAAAGGCAGCTGTACCAGACATGCTGTTTAGAATATAATAATAATGTTTACAACCATATCAATAATCAAATTTAACACATAAAAAATATAAACTGGTGTTAATACAAAAAGCTTCTTTATTACAATCCTTATTTCCATGAATAAAGGAACGAGATAGGAACAAGTGCCCAAAATACTGAGAACGACAAGGAAAAGATTCACTACGGCCTTTGCAGTTGGACCACTCGTAACTGAACCACTGCTGCACAACACACTGAACTATGAATTAGCTAGACTTGTTTGGAAATGTTAAAGAAATATGTGTTTGAAGGCAGTTGTATGTTTGTATAGTTTAGTGGTTACAATTGGTGAACCAAACGAATCAAACATCTGAATCCAAAGGAAAGTTCATTTTCTGAACACGGCTGACTTATGGAACTTTTCCAGTGGAGGTTTGCCACTAGCTTGTGATTTCTTTGCGTGTATTGTTCCAAAGTATGGCATTAAACTTAGCAGATGAGGCTACTTTGTTTTTTAAATGTATTTTTAGCAATTAACCATTAAATGCAAGGTAGATAACTTTAAAGAAGACCTATTGTGCTTGTGTCGCTCTATAGTTATAATCTATGACACCTGTGGATCATTGTGTTATAACTTGGACATTTTAAATCGCAATATTCATCTAAAACGACTTAATAAAAAAAAGGAGTCCGTGGACTTTCGCGTTAGAAAACTGCGGTGGCCAATGGAAGCTGACGTCGCCGTAAACGTCATCACCACAAAAAGTCGTGAAGCCGTTGGCACCTCTGCACATCACGCTACCAAAATGGCCGATTCCTATTATTATCGATTAAGAAAATAAAATTGCAGAAGGAAGTAAATACAGAGCAGTGAGCGTTGATCGGCAAAATGACGTCTTGAAAATAAACGATTAAAGATTCCTCAAACATGCACAAATCACTCCAAAAACAGCTTTGAGAGGGTAAATGAGAAGGAAACAACTATAACATGGGTAAAAGCTCTGAATATGTTTGCAGAATAGGTCTGATTTAATGCCATACTGTGAGATATTCCAGGCAAGGCAATACCGTCTGCATGGAGACGAGCAGGTGGCAGACTCTCCATCAGAAAAGTTACTTATTGCACCTTTAACTCGACAGCACGGTGTAATGCGGTGTGCCTTTACCCTGAGCACCGTTTGGCATTATTTCTTGTGCACCTTTTCTGATACATAGCACTTAGAGACACCAGTTTTAGGTGAACTCTTCCCACCCCCAGTCAAAAGCACAAACACCTCCCCGCTGGGCTGGATTAAAAGGGTTGATGACTTCGCTGTTGAGACATGCACTGTGGGGCCCGCTCTACCCTTTCCCCGCTGATACGTGCACGCAAACACACACGCACACAGAACACACACGCTCGCACACAGAACACACCGCGCTGCCCGCTGAGTCGCTCCCCCGAGGCTCCGGCAAACTATTACCATCACCGACGCAGCAAGGGTCCAGCAACAGCATCATTTCAACTCACACAATACAACGGTTAAAAGAAAAATGTCACCAATGTAAAGGATAAGTCTGGAGTCTAAATAGTTTTAAATAAGTATGTTCTATTGTTTTGAAGGTCTGACTCTAATAGAAAAAGGTCTAAGGAAATTGAAATTGCCCTCTTAAAATGCTATATTATGAAAGAACATCAGCACTTTTCTCTGAAATGTGAGTCAGTGCAGTGATATTCACAAAAACACTCAAGGTGACATTTATGGAAAGATATTCTTTATGGTTGAAAAAATACCTTTTTATTGCCATAGCCTTGCTTAAATGTTGGATGATAATAGCATCATTTCAGAACACTTAGACTCCATTAGGCCGTGATAATTAAAATATGGGTTTTGCAAGTGGTGCAAAGTTTTACTGAAACAGGAAAGTTAGGGCTTAAAAAATGGGGTGACTCTACAGCCTATTTGCCAGAGTTTTGTTTTTTTTTGTACGTTTTAAAATAGTTTTATGAATAAACTGGGATTTGAAAATTGATATTTAAAGCTCCTATATTACACAAAACTGAGTCTTATGAGCTTTAAGCCTCATTATAATGCTTTTACCTCCTCAAAAACGCACCCGGAGTTGTGTTTTGTTTCATTCACACATCTGAGTAACCCTTTATTATTAGTCTACACATGTCTACATCTCTAAACCTCAAAATTCTCTGTTCCACCTTGCGATGTCATGAAATGGTAGTTTTAAAGTTAACACCTACCTTTTATCTTTTGTTCAGTAGAGATTGACAATTCCAGGGCTGAAATCATCCACATGATTCTAGTGAAGGTGTGTGGAGTTTAAAAACACAGTGGAGCACTTCCTGTATTACCACATGACATCACAAGGTGGAACAGAGTGTTTTCTGTCTGAGAGAAGAACTCAGCCTAAATGTGCAGGGTTTGTGTGTTGAACATGTGTGAATGAGACAAAACACAACTCCAAGTACAGTATGTTTGTGATGAGGAAACAACATTATAACATAGATCAGAAAATAGTGTAATGTGGGTCGTTTAAATGATCAGAAGCATAATATTTTGTTATTACTAGATATAACAGGAGAGATATTACAGCAGTAGCAGTGGTGGTAGAAACACTATGATATACATTTGTCGTGGTTGCGTACGAGGTAAAGAAAGGCTGTACTGCACCAAAAGCCCATCTAAGATCACCATAACTCAGTCGTTCATTCACCGTGGCCACCGGAATTCAAACCTATCATACAATCCCTCCTATTTGTTCTACCTCTTTTCCAGCATTATGCACATGTCCAATTCTTATTCACCTGTGCTTCCCACGGCTTAGGTTAATGAAACGCGGTGGTCGTTCGCAGCACACTGGATTTATGGAGGTGCGCTGAGGAGCGGCAGAAGCCGACATTACATCCACTGGGCACTGGGTAAGTGAGGGGGACGGGGGGGTGTACTATGTCAAGAGGTGAGTGCACACGGCAGGGACGGAGAGAGGCACTTGGGCTTACCGCGGCAGCCCGTAATGACACGAAAAAGCACATGAAAGCAAGATGGAGGGCTTTTGAGCCGCGCACTACAGAGCTCTGCTGCGGAGAAAACAGGGAGAGGTCAATTTGTGATTTAGAATAATATGCGGCTATGTATGGTTTAACGGGTGATTGTAGTGGTTTGAGTGAGCTAAAAGGATACGCCAATGAAATTAATTCAATATGCACAGGTTTTCTGGAGGAGGGACTGTCACCTGTTGGCCCCATGACAGTGTAATGGTTTTGGAATGTTCCGGTATTTAACTCATATATCTATATCTATGATTGTATAAAAGGTCTCATATTGCGCAAAATTGACTCCTTTGAGCTCAAAAACAGACCTGGAGTTGTGTTTTGTTTCATTCACACACGTTTGAGTAACCCTGCATTATTTGTCTGTCTACATCTCCAAAGCTCAAAATGCTCTGTTCCACCTTGTGATGTCATGAAGCTGTACTTTTTAAGTTAACAGCTACATTTTGCCTTTATTTTAGGCAATTCCAGGGCTGAAATGATCCAAATGGTTCTAGTGAAGGTGTGTGGAGTTTAAAAACACAATGGAGCACTTCCTGTATTACCACATGACATCACAAGGTGTGTTTTTTGTTTGAGAGAATAGCTAAATATGCAGGGTTTGTGAGTGAATGAAACAAAACACAACTCCAGGTATGTTTTTGATGAGGAAACAACATTATAACATAGATTTTAAAAATAGCATCATATGGGCCCTTTAAATTACAGTTGTTTAATCTGCCAAGTCACCTACGTGTCTCCATGGAGATCGCTAAGCTTTATGCCATTTTGTGGAACGTTCTGGGAAAAACATCTCCCCTTTAAGAATAGGAAGGAGATAGGAAATGCACATTCGGTATAAGTGGTTGTCTGTTAGTCACCTCTGTGTCATCAGCACAGTGAAAAACACAGAGCTTTGATTCATTCACAAACCAGAACAGAAAAAGTGAATGGGCAACAGATTGATATGGAACGGTTTATCGAGGGTGACACAAAGCGTTCCATTTAAACCATAGACTGTATATATAAATGGACGTAGCTAACCTGCTAGCCGCCGTGTTCCAAATATGAAGTGAGCATGGGCGCGCTTCCGGCTCCATCGACTCCAATTGGCTTTGTACTGGGAAACTGTCGCCTCTCTCTCTGTAACTGTTGCTGTCAGGCTCATCATTTGGTTCTTAACGTTCATATTAACCCACTCTACATGATCCTGGTATTTTTTTTTTCGCTGTTGTGTCCATAAATCAAGATATGAACATTAATAACAGACAAATCAGACGCCTTCTTTCCCCAAGGTCGCTCCCACTAGCGTTAGCAACAGGTGTGATTGACAGCGTTGCTAAGCGCCCACTCCCTGCTAAACCAGCGGTGCGGCCGGGAAAAGGCGTTACTTTCAACAGCCCCGCGCCAGATTGGCTCTTTGGTTGCTATGATACTCGCTGTCGGAATTCGAAATATGAAACACGGCTCCAAATTCACCCCTGTAACCGCTCTGGCCTCGATGAGCTTCAGTTGACTGGAGCCGAACGCTGTGGGTGACGTCACACTCACTTAGTCCACTTCTCTGTACAGTCTATGATTTAAACCTATGCCTAAATCATAAATTCGAAAAACTAACCAACAGCAACATCATGGTAACTGTGAAAAGTGTAGCCATGGCAACGCAGCATCACCTGACCTGCAAATGTATTTTTCTTGGTTTGTGGAAGCTTTTCAACTTGTCTTTGTCTGTTGTCGGAGATTGGGGTTGCACACAGTTCTCATCTGCGATTTTTCTCATGGAACGCGTGACGTGAAGAGGGGCTTAAACAGGGCCGAGGCGGCTGCGCTGACACTTTGACAAATGCTTGGAAGACTTAGGTTGAGGGAAGACTAATGTAGCATATTGTGAAATACGCTCAAGGACACAACGCCATTTGCTCCATATGAAGAGGTTATATTCTCTGTCACTATAAAGGCTCCAATACCTCCAACAACATGGGATCTGGGTGTACATAGATTACTAATGAGGTAAGGCACTGCAGAGTTGGGAAAAGTACATCTTAGATTATTCTGTGTTTTGGTGCTGAAAGAAATTCACGTGTTCCTCCTAGATACTGAGCTAAATTTGAAATTGCTCCACAAGTGTTCTTCCTCATGTCCTAAATCAGAGTTCTTCCCACTGGATAGCTGCAATGTGGACTCATCCATGCTCAGGTACATTTTTGCACACATATAATGAATGTATCGAGAGCCGGGAGTGTTGAGCAAATTGTTTTTGGGACAATGAACACTGAATATTCATAGAGCCACAGCCTGTGTAAGACTAGGCCCTAAAGTGTTGTCTTCATGAGGCCGTTCTGTCCCACTTCAGTCTAAAACAGCTCTTTACTCTGGGCACACATACATATTCATTAGCTTTGATGTCTTCTGTTCTGCTGCACCTTGACATTAATGTTATCAGTCAGGATGGGAAATATGGATGCTTCTTTGTTGTCTCTTCCTCTCCTCGGGGTTCCTCCTGGACACTTTAAAGCACTAGTGACAATCTGACTCATCTGATCCTGTCGCGGCTGTGCGCTTTATGCAAAACACATCCAAGACGGGACTGCTTCATTATTCCAGCTCTGCAAACCCTGTTACAATGCACATGTTCACAGCACTGCTAACCATGTTACAATGCACATGCTAACCATGTTACAATGCACATGCTAACCCTGTTACCGTGCACATATCCACATGTCCACAGCGCTGCAAACCACTCCACACTGACTGAGTGAAGTCTAGTCTCACTATTCCACAGTAAATCAGCATTTAAATAGACACCCGACTGAATGAGTGTTTGTATCTGTGTCTCCCACACAGTGGGAGACTGTAAGCTCTCTGCTGTAGCAAAGGGAACTATTGCCAATTTGATTACACTCCATGGGGCTAGAAAAGCCCGAATACAGCCAGAAAGTGAAACCCTCAGTCAACAAGCAAAACATGCGTTCAGGAATAATACAAAGGGATATATCCAAGACATATCAGATATACAACACAATGCGCACAATGGTGAGGCTTCGGTCTGTGCGTTGCATGAAAGCTGCTTATCAAATGAACAAATACTGCAGGACAGTGACTGCCAAATCTGCACCAAAACACCACGACTTTAGCAGGGGCATAAACCTGCACAATCACCCTGTAGTAAAGACACTGTCTTTGTGCACAAACACATCAGAACCAGAACACACGGCCCAACACCCATTCATCTCAGAGGTACCGTTCCTGGAGCCCACCCTACACAGGATCAGCACATTATGTAACTCTACATATTATATACAAGCAGCATTGAGGTAGGAAATGAACGCTGTTTTCTGATAGTTAGAAAATAAATGGTTGATCAAATCATGTGACTGGTGTAGGCCATTTTGAAACCTCTTTATCTGCCAAGCATCTCCACATATCCACATGAGCTCTTGGATTTCTCATTAATAAGATCTGGAGCATGTTTTAAATACTGGGCTGACATTTGAGGGAGTCACAGCTCATTCTGTCCTTTATTAAGCAGAGAGCTTGTTGTGTAGCCTTATCAGTTATTCACAAATGGCAGTCAAGCTGGGAGGAACCCATGCTGCGTATAGAGACAGTGCCTTGAAATCCCTCCATCACAGGAAAGGGCATTTGGGCTTCCAGCTATGGCCCACACCCAACACACACTAGAATGTACACATGACAGTCAGTGCACTGAAGAGGAACGAGCTCAAGAAAATTAATTTCATATTTGATTATATAAGACGTCATATAGTTTAACATATCCACACGTGAGGCTGGGTGATGTGAGGAAAAAAAGAATCACAAAAACATAAACAGGTGGACTTCAGGCATAAAGAGCAGGATGTCAGGCAAGATGTCGCGTTGATAGGACCAATAATTCTGGAGAAAGTCACATTTAAGGCGTAATATATTAAGCCTAAAAGCATGCGCTCGTTACCGCTCGCAGCAGAAACTCGTGCACGCGCGCTTTTAGTCAAATTGTGCAGATTTAAGTCAAAACTTGTGAAACATGAGGACACGTGAAGAGACATAAAGTGGCCCTGACTCAGAGCTTTCACATAAACAAGAGAGCGGTGACTCCTCTTCAGCACTGTGGGCTCTTACTGCCACAGGATTGGCTGTAGACCTGCCCATTAAAATGATAATAGACGTTTTATTGTAGCTCAGTCCATCTCAAATAATGTTTGATGCAGTTTACATTTTCTCTATAGAACTCCCCTTCATTTTGTGTAAAGCCCTATTAAAATAATATTTAATAATATTTTCAGTTTTAGTGTTTGGGCAGATTTTTTTCCAAAACACATGGGACACCATTTTGGAAAGAAAATAACGAAACAAATATATATATTGTGAAAATATTCTGGATGCTTTAAACAAAATAAGTCCAGAAATGAATACACATTTTATTTTAAATCATTTGATCAGAATATAGATGAATAAGCATTTATAAAATTGGCACATCATCCTGGAGCTTGAGTCATTAAAGTTTATGGCACAAATGCAGGCCAAATATGCCTGTCATTTGATTTAGCCAGTGCTGTACTTCTCTCACCAATATAACATGAATCAACTCAATTATATAGTTGACACAGTCCCCAAGAAGTCCCATTTCATAAACTTCAATCTGGAGAAGGCAACAAGGGCATTTCATGGTCCAATGAAAAACCTCTACTCTAGATCGGTGACTTTATAACTGCAATTTCCTCAACACAAGATCCATAAGGTTTATAATCTGGACCGGGACACGGAATATGCTGATTCTGTAGCAAGATGCCCACCAGTGTCTCAAGGCCGTGTCGTGCGGTTGTAAACTGCAGTGAGCTCGCCATCGCTCTCAATAGAGTCGTCTCCAATAAACAAAGAGCGTCATTAGTGATGTGAAAATATATCGCTGATTTTACGTCATTGCGTAGTTCTCGAGAAAATTGCAGCCCATTTATCAGACTCTTTGTCATTAATACTTGCACCTCAAGCCAAGCACATTTTCAATACGCTAAATCACAAAACTGTTGAACCAAGAAGGCGGTGACTAAATAGCTTTCAAATCATTTCTAACCGTGAGCAACTATTATTCAAAATGTTCCCAACCTGAAATAATACATTTCCATATTGAGCTGTAGAAAAGGGAGCGACAGATGGGCTATGATTAGAAAATTGCAAGTATTACGTTAGGTATTACAGCCAAAATGTCTTCACTTTGTTTTGTGCTTTCTTATTCTATATACCTGCCACCAGAGAAATCCAGGATCCCATGGTTTGAACAACTGTAATTTTGAACTGCGGCAGAGTCGTTAAAACTGCTGTGTCACAGCCAGAACACTGTGGGTCCGACAGTTGGACATCAATATTCACTCCGGTCGTCTGCGTGGAGTCCGCGTGTGGGTCCCGTGAAGCCATGAACCGCCCCTGTGCGATCGTGTTTTCACTGAATGTGTATGTGCGGTGTTTATCTGCATCAGCTTCCTCACTGATAGCAACCTAATTATGCACCGCAACGAGTTTATACATGTTTTACACAATCTTTAGAGGCCAGAGCGGAGTTCTGCCATCATGTCACTGCTAATAACAACTAGCGCTAACACACACAAGCATTACTTTGAATCGCAGACGATAAACAGTGGTCTTATTTTCAAAGTATTCTTATTTTGACGAGCTGCTTTTACAACAAATATAACTTTATTGCATGAAAAAATAGACGCCGCCCTTGTAAAGCGCGATCAGACACAGTTACAGTGTTCAGGACTGGATGGAACTCTTCACATTTTGCGCAGCGTCTTGTTTGATTCAGAATTAGACCAATTACCGTTTTCTATCCATAATCAGTCCCAAAGCTAATATTATGTGCCGTACCAATTTAGGACAAATATTTGGATTCTGGAACTGCTCAGGCGCCCTTGATTTAATTGTGCATTCACCACACACCGACCGGAGTTGCTGTATAGTCATTAGTAGGCCTTTTGTTCCACCTTTGAGCTCTCCCTGGAGGACTTGGATACAAGATGGCCAACTTTATGCAAAGCAGCAGCACTGTAGCTCAGTGGGAGCATGTCATGTTTGACCCTGGAAACTCACTACACCCACACCACGTCTTTACACTTGAGTTGTCAGAGTGAGGAAAAAAAAACACTCGGAAATGTCACCATCTGTTGGCTGCCCGGACAGACACTGGCCCGAGCTTTAGCCTTTGTATATACGTCCACACCAACCGGTTCCAGCCTAATTTAGACAAAAAGTTTAAGCACTGCATAAAAAAGTACAAATTCTACACCAAGTACAAATACCATAAGTACTATTACGGTTCTGAAGACTGGGGCAACTAACCTGGGGCGAATATTTGTTCACTGATACTAAAGTTGGCGGTGCTACTACTACAAAGACTGCTAGTATAACTGCTACAACGAATAGTACAAGAACTACTACAACTGCAACTGCTATACTGCTACTACAGCTACTACTACTAATGCTGCTGCTATTACTACAAGTACAGATACCATATTTATTTATACAACTACAAAGACTACTACTTCAACTAATACAACAACCACAACTGCTACTGCTACTACTACTACT
>KN476938.1:0-17749 GCA_000787095.1 Periophthalmodon schlosseri | reverse complement strand
CATTAGAACAGATCAGAAACAGTGTAATATGGGCCCTTTAAGTTAATATGGGCCCTTTAAGTTAATATGGGCCCTTTAAGTTCTTGTCATTAAAAACACTCAGACGAATGCATAGTTTCTTGCTGTACAACAGATTAAATATTTTCCACAAAGAGGCCGGCGTCACAGACTGACACTCACAATCCCAAAGACACAGTGAGGATTAGAGCCTTTCAGAAACATCAGAAAGAATCAGCGTTTGTGTGTGAGCGACATCACAGGTCCAGACAAACGCTTCGCTCCCAATTTGAAGCGGAAAAGAAATAACATTCAGTTGGCATTTATATCAACTGATCCACATCTGAACACCGACTTTTCACAAACGCCACAGAAGCCGAGCCGCGTTCCGCCTTACGTGGAGTCGGGAGATTGAATTCTTCCAAACGCAGACAAGTCTTCTTTATGAGACGAGAGGGAGGCGTCCCTTCGGGTTGTACTGTCAGAATCCAGTCAATTTAATGGGAGCGTATATATCCGACGTACCAAAGAGATTTGTTTAATAACGGCGGCGGTCTCCGAGGAGGAAGTTAGAGGCGGCTGCCGGTTAAGACGTAACCGAGGTCTCCGTGGAAATGGCTCCGCTCTACGATTGGTCTGCCATCAGTTTGAAATGTCAGACTTCTGGAACTTTATGGTGAGAGCATATTTATTATTATTTACGGCTTGTGCTTTGTGGCTAGCGATTCTCAGAGCAGCGTTACGTAAGACTGGCGACTTTTCTCCTTGATCGATGACTATTTCTAATTACGTTGCTGTAAATATTTAGTTAACGTGTAAAAATGTTGATAAAATGTACAAAAGTCTTCCTCCATCGTCTGAACGCTGCTCCAGACACATGTCTTTACCCACAGACGACTGGCTGTGGACGTCTTAATTAAAGAAAGGCCCAAGCTGAACCCTGACAAATACAAATGACTCAATCATAATGAAAATTTGACCAATTACCTGCCCCTGGAACGGTTTTTATACAGCGCTTTTCCACCTTCAAGGCTCAAAGCGCTTTACATCAAGGAACCACTCACCCATTCACACATTCACTCACACATTCATACACCAGTGCACACAGACACTGGGGGTGAGGGGGGTTAAGTGTCTTGCTCATCTGTGGGAGCTGGAATCGCGCTGCCAAAATGCGGGTCAGTGGATTTGACCGCTCAACCAATGACGTTTATGTCGAGAGCGAGATTCAAACCGCTAACTTTCGGACCAGTGGGCAAACGCTCTACCAACTGAGCCACAGTCGCCCTGATCCACCACATACATCTAATGCGTCCTCTCCAAGAAAAGGCAAGAAAAACTGTTTACGAATTATACATTTTAAAACGACAATGGATGTTTACGTCACTTTTGTGCCACGTTTTAGCCTCTTTAGCTGAGATTTTAATGTATTTCTTATTCTTTAAAGCACTTTGTACAGCACAACTGGTACAAAGTAATTTAAATAACCTTGCCTTGCATTTTAAAACAAAACAAAACAAATCAGTGCCATAGTCTGCTGTTAACTCCAGACAGTGTTAACAAAAGGCTCGGTGTATGGACCGTTTCTCAGAGTAGCTCACGGCGTCATAAAACATGGTATTTCTGAGCCTTACGAGTCAATGGACAAATTACACACAATTAAAGCGGGCTCCCGTCGAGATGTGCAGCTGTGTGAGGACCACAGGCTGTATATATAAATGGACATAGCTAACGCGCTAGCCGCCGCGTTACAAACAGGAAGTGATCCCGGGACCCGCTCTACGTGATCCTGGGGTTTTTATTTCACTATTGTGTCTGTAAATCAAGATATGAACATTAATAACAGACAAACAGGCGCCTTCTGTTGCTCCCACTAGCGTTAGCAACGGGTTTGTTTGACGCGTTGCTAAAGGTTTGATTGACAGCGTTGCTAAGCGTTACCTTTAACAGCCTCGGTCCGGATTGGCTCTTTAGTTGCTATGATACTCGCGGTCGGAATTCCAAATATGGAGCTCGGCTGTAGTTAAAGAAGTAATTAAAATACACTGAGAAAATGAATCTAAAGAGTAATGAGTAAAATAAGGCAAACTGGAGCTGATGAAAACTTAAAAACATGAGTAAATAACAAAACCAAACTCTCAGGTGGCATCAGAAAAAACTCAAAATCGCACAGCTGTAATGAGGCTGCAAGATTAATCCAAATCTGAATGGTAAATGGTCACATTTTTATAAGCACTTTACATCAAGGAACTACTCACCCATTCACACACACATTCAAACACCATGTCCAGAGCAACCAACCAACCTTTGGATCAGTGGGCAAACGCTCTACCAACTGAGCCACTGGACGCAGTTAGAAAATCAAACAGGCTGCAGTTCCATAATCTCCTTCACAAACGTCATTCAGACGTGACTCTTGTGTGAGTTTGTCAGTTGAGTTTTCAGCCTTTCGGTCGATGCTCCCGGACGTGTTTAAAATATGAACTTTGAACAGAATCCATTTATTAAAACATAAATCACAAATCTAATCACAAAAACTGACCCATCCGTTCGATTTTCTTCAGTGTTTTCTGACGCAAACACAGAACGGACTGGGCAAAGAAGCCGCAGAAGCTAATCAGCGAAGCTAATCTGGAAGAATCGCTCCGCACTTTGGACCAACGTCAGCACGACACGAGCCCAGAATGACCACAGTCAAGCGATTACCCATCAGCCCTTGTGCTGAGCGAACACACCGCGTGATCAGTACAGCATGATTTGGGCAGGAAATAAATTTTTAGCACAAAAGGGAATCAATTTGCTAGCGTAGCGTGTTTTAAGCATTAGCATTGCAAATGTAGTGGCTCTGTTCCAAATGTTTAGATCTGTGTTCGCGGTTAAGTGGCTGTATCTGAAGTGCTGTCCTTGTGAAGGCTCTTCTGGGTGAGAGTCTTGTCTGGCCTGTACATTATCGGTGTTAACGGCCTCATTTAGCCTCCTACACCAACTTTACAACTTTAGGCTGTTTTAGCTTCGAACGCTAAATTGAAAAGAATAAGTTATTAAGTGTCATAGCCAAAAATAAAACATCGGTGGGTTGCGTTTATGATTACGAGTCTTCCCTCTCCACAGAGCAGAGAGAGCAGCTGCACCACCGACACAGAGCAGTATTATTATGCAATAACTTAAAGGTCCTGTGTCACACAAAACTGACTCTTCTGAGCTTTAAGTCATGTTCGAATGTCATTACCGCCTCAAAAACAGACCTGGAGCTGTGTTTTGTTTGAGTAACACTTTATTATTAGTCTGTCTACATCTCCAAAGCTCAAAACGCTCTGTTCCACCTTGTGATGTCATGAAGTGGTAGTTTTCAAGTGAACAGCTCCTTTTACCTTTAGTTCAGTAGAGATTGGAAATTCCAGGACTGAAATTATCCAAATGATTCTAGTGAAAGTGACTGGAGTTTAAAAACACAGCGGAGCACTTCCTGTATCACCACTTGATGACATCACAAGGTGGAACAGTGTGAGTGTTTTCTGTTTGAGAGAAGAACTCAGAGTAAATATGCAGGGTTTGTGTGTTAAACATGTGTGAATGAAACAAAACACAACTCCAGGTCTGTTTGTGATGAGGAAACAACATTAGAACAGATCAGAAAACAGAGGAATATGGACCTTTAATATTTTGAGATGGTTTCTGTTTGTTTTGTTTTCTTTTTTGTTAAGAAAGGCGTCTGATGTGTTACTCTTTCACATTCAAGACAGAGAACATGTTTGCACAGGCTTTTTGATTTTAGCAGCATGACTGAAAGGTTAAATTACATTATTTCTATGATATTTATATCCATTTATATATATTTATATTATATGAGAACTAAAGATCGATGTTAAGGTCGAGCCATACAGCAAAAAAAAAACAAACAAAAAAATCATAATTTTTCCCATTATATTGATCAATTTCGAGATGTATTTGATCTTTTCAAAAACAAAATAAAAATGGCTACGAGCATTGATTTTATGAACATAAACATGGCCGACTTTTGTGCAAATATAAACCCCATATGGACGTCTCCATTAAAAGCATGACTGAATCTCGATTAAAACGCGATCAGCTGCCAGGCACAAAAAAACCAAAGCAAATCAAATCTTATAGCTCCAAATGCCGTCTGCCCTGGAAATGGCTACAATAAAAAGAACGCCAAATACTCCAGTTTTCCTCCTCCTCCTCTTCCTCCTCCTCTTCCTCCTCCACTCGGCATCTCTCCATCCTCGACTCCGGCCGCCCACGTTCGCCATCCAGCTTCCAACCCTCATCTGCAGCGATCCCACGAGAAGGAAGCCCCATCCTTCAACGAGCCTCTTACAAATTACCTCCACTTCCAGCTCCGCGATCACACCCACACCTTTTTGGGGCGGTAGATTTTATAATGTGATTTAGAGTTACGTAAGTCGGCAGCGGCATGACAGATAACCGCAGAGAGCCGACACGATGCGAGGGAACCCTCCTCCTCCTCCCCTCCTCCTCCTCCGTGGAGCAGAGGAGAAGAAAGATGGGTTTATTTTTGTTCAGGCGTCTCCATAAGGTTGTAGTGAGCGAGGTCACATGGTTCCTCGCTCGTTTCGGAGGCGTGCCGCGGTGTGCACCTATTTCGGGGAAGCTGGTAGGAACGGACGGGTGCGAGGCCCGCGGAGACGGGAACCTGCCGAAGAGGTCTAGCTCCGGGCGAGATGGAAGATGAAATGGAGGAAAAGAGGGTGTCTCTTGTCTGACGCAGGGTAAACAGTCGGCTGGTGGCGAGCCGGTACGACGCCATTTGAACTGTTGACTGAAGAAACATGGAAGAAGATGTGTTTTTTCCTTTCTTTCGTATTGTAAAGGTTCTCAAAATTTCAATTATAATTCATATCATTTTATTAAAGACTGACTTATGAGGGTTTTTTCATGGCCGACGTCGATACTGAATGTTTAGAATCCAGACAAACCCATGGCCCATGAGCTCTGCCCATATATTTGGATCATCTCCCCTAAAGTTTATCATTTTTATTTACGACAAACTCGCCCACAGCCCTGTTTCAGTACAAACTGGACAAAGGAGCTGTAGTCATATTTTGTGCAGTGTTCTCTTTGGAATAAACGGCTCAAATGAAGCTTTATACTGATTTTTAACTTTGAGATCAGCAGAACGGATGATTCTGGATGTTCCGAGGTTCCGGTTTATAAACTCGAGGGGGCGGGGCTTTTGCTGTAGCTGCTTCCTCTGGGAGTTAGAACGGCCCAATCTTTAAATGTTTTTAAATCTTTGGTGAAAACTCGTTGGTTTGCACTGGGTTTAAACACGATCTGAGCAGGACTTGTACTGTTTGTTTTATCAAGTTTTTACATGTTTTTAAGACTGCTCTTTACATCGCCTTTGTACAGCTGTGGGTGTTTTTAAATGTGCCTTATGAACATTACATTTGACTTGACTTGACTCGGGCAGTTGGCACAAACCAAATATCGGCCTCTGCTGGACATTTAAGGCCGACAGCCCATTCACTAAAAAGTGCAAATATGGGCCCCATATATTGGTCCATCTCTACATCATAAACAATTATTTATTTTTGCTGCTCAAAGCCGACAACTTGGACTTTGATAGTTTAAAAAGAACAAAAATCTTCTAAATGGTCACAGTATTCAAGATGGCGCCTGCAATCATTTTTACACTGACCAATTTGTTACCTGTTCTGTTATTAATGTTCATATGTTGATTTACAGACACAACAGTGAAATAAAAACCCCAGGATCATGTAGAGGGTTAATACGAACATTTAAGACCAACATGAGTCTGACAGCAGCAGGTACAGAGAGAGGGGCGGAGTTTAACACAGGAAGTGAACTGGAGCCAGAGTCGATGGAGCCGGAAGTGCCCATGATCACTTCCTGTTTGTAACGCGGCGGCTAACAGGTTAGCTACGTCCATTTATATAAACAGTCTATGATAGTCACATCTTATCTTAAAGTATTAATATAAAGCTTTGTGAGTATTTTTTTAGGCAGCTGTTCGGTCAAACAAAATATCGCCCTCTGCTGGAGATTTAAGGCCGATACACCAAAATATCGATAAATCCGTCGATCTTTTGTTTTCTTATGTGCTTTAGATTCTGTGTATTCCAGAGAACTATAAATATTTTTTTATACAGACTAGTTACTATTATTAATGACTCGTTGTCTGATTCAAAGGGGCAGATCGTGGAGGCCAGAAGTTACAGGGGCAAATCTGGAGCCAAGTTACATATTAGGAATTCCGATTGTGAGTATCATAGCAACCAAAGAGCCAATCCGGAGCGAGGCTGTTGAAGGAGACTGTATCGCTTTGCCTGAAATGTTCCACACTGAAGCATTAAACGTCTGTTTTCTCTGTGCCAACTTATCCATGTGCTTTATTTTCTTACTCGGTGGATTTTTCCATGTAAACAAACCCTGACGGAGGGGTGTAATTGATTAGCGCCACCCGTCTAAGCTCCGCGCGCCAACCTAATAAGACGGCACTATTTTTGTCCCGCTGGCTGGAAGGGCAGGTGTGAGCGCTGATGGAGCGAGGCACCTGCTGAAGAGGCGGAGATGCCGGAGAAAAATAAACAGAGTCAAGGTCAGCGGCGAGGAGCGAGGAGGTGTAAGCGCGGAGAGTGGAGGCATTTTTCCACCGACGGGACCTTCGTCCGGGCGGGAGGGAGGAGCCGGCTGCAGCCGATGAGAGCGCAGAGGCGCGGCTCGTCGGGCCAGCGGCTCATCATCGCGACGCCGGAGGTGGGCGGAGTTATGCCGTAAGTGGACCGACGCCGCTGTAGTCAGAGAATGGTTTGAGGTTTATATCGGGTGCCCTGAATCAGAGCAAAGGACGATGGTCCGTGTAGTTTCCTCAACAGTTTTAACTTCTCCGGTGGGAAGTGCGCCACCTTCTTTTCCCCGTGGGGATTGCATTGCTTTTCCTGAAATGTTCCCCAGTAAAGCATTAAACATCGGCGACAGTAGGTCAGTCGGTACAGTGTTTGTCCACTGACCCACAGGTCGGCGACGCGATTCCAGCTCCCACAGGTGAACGCTGTCGTCGTGTCCTTGGGCAAGACACTTCACCCACCTCGCCCCCAGTGTCTGTGTGCACTGGTGTGTGAATGTGTGTGTGAATGTGTGTGTGAATGTGTGTGTGAATGTGTGTGTGAATGTGTGTGTGAATGTGTGTGTGAATGTGTGTGTGAATGTGTGTGTGAATGTGTGTGTGAACGGGTGAGTGTTTCCTTGACGTAAAGCGCTTTGAGCCTTGAAGGTGGAAAAACGCTGTATAAAAAAACACTGACCAAGAACCAACGTCTGTTTTCTATTTTGCATAATTAGAGGTGCATTTATTACTGACCAAAAAAAGAGTTCTTACTGTGAGTGGGGTCCCCTCTCCCCAGATCTGACCTGTAACTTGCCCTTGTAGTGTCACTTTCTTTTCTCCATAAAGATAGAACATTTATTCTCTGGTCTAACACAACCTCTCCTGAAAAAGTAATCAAAATTCAAGCTTTCTTTTCTGACTTCTGAATATTAAGGAGAAAGGAATAATTAAAAGTCGTTACAGATTAGAACTATAGAGACACAAGCACAATAGGTCTATGACGCATGCAAATGTACACAGAAAAACTACACAATTTTTAACAGTTTTATAAAATGTTCTGAGTCACAAGACGCAGTAAAACTTCAAAACACATTTTTCTGCCACCAAACTTTCAAAAGAAAAACATGGACTTGTTTGAAATGAAATAAACGCTTTGATATTTTGTGAATGTTACAGTAAGTGAGTGAGTTCTTTGAGCAAAAGTCACTTTAATAAAAATACAACCTTGCTATTAAGTAAGTGTGACGTAACAGCACTTATGAAACGTGAATGGGTGAACTCTTCCTGACTCGGAGCTGGATTTTTCCTTAGGCCTGCGTGGCAAACAAGCGTCTTTGAAGTCGGCCTTTGTGTAGAAGACAGAAGAGGCACCGGCTGCATTCTGCCCCATTAGACGGGATCAAACACATTATTAAAGTCCTTCAACCCCGAGAAATACAGAGACGAGCCGAACGCAACTTTAAAAGGCTGAGCTCGAGATAAGACGTGTCAAGAAGCAAAATGGTGCTGTCCATTCCCCATTACCCACAGATCAGTCATTCTGTGACCGGTTCGAGGCCGACGCTCATGATGCTGCAGTTTACGTTATTCCTCAAGTCAAACATATCCACACAGCGACTGCACAGTTTTGGTTTTTATATGGTTTTTTTTTTCTCCAAAATTTGAGACCAATTTCTCAATTTTTCCAGACAATTTGCTCTGTGCACAACAGCACCTGGCAACCTCAGTGCTAGCGTCACTACTTCCTGTCCAATTTTATCTTTAAATATTTCTTAATTTTAGCACGACTCAGCGTCACAGAGGTCAGACAGTGGACAGACCTGTGCATGTCTCTGACCACACGTTAAAGACTAAACAAATGCGGAGACACTTCTGTGTTTAGAAAGGCAGGTGTTTGTGCCTAAATGCTAATGCTAATGCTAATTCTGAGGCATAAAAACTCTTAAAATAACACCACAAACTGAAATAATCTACATAGAAAATACATCCGGGTAGTTTTTACATGAATCAGTTTTAATTAATAGGTTGTTTATTTTATATTTTATGTTTTTAATAAAAGTTAGTATTAGCTTTGAGACACAGTGAGCTAACTATCATGCTGCTGTGCACAGAGCCCATTTCTGGTCATTTCAAACATGTTTAAAAAGTATCATTCTGTTCAGAGTGAACACTGTAAACAGCAGCGACATGTGGACCGACCTCATCCACTTCTAAACCTGCTGGCGGCGCTCGGAACTAAACGAATCATTAAAAGACGTGTGGATGTGCTGTTGTTTAAGCGGACATTCTAATACCTAAAGAACAGCAGCGATTACGTAACTGCGCCAACTCAAATTGCGACTTTGATCCGATTACGTTATATTGTTCAGGCCTAAACCCAAACGCTGTTTACGAGACAGAGTGAAACAGGACGAGACCCACCCCACTGGCTCAGAAGGTTTAAGCAGTTCAACCACTTATAAAAGATTGGGGGATCCATCTCCGCTAACGGGATTGTATTCTGCTCATGTGTCCTTGGGCAAGACACACACAGCTGAAGCTACGCACTGCCACACTTCAGAAGTGGGACTACGCCAGGAACTAAACCCGGACCGGATCAGAACTAAACCAGGTCCAAGGCAAGACGACACAGGGCCAAACCGGGGCAGGTCTGAACGTACAGAAGTAACAGACAAAACAACCATTAGGCACTGAAGGAGACAGTGGCTCAGCTGGTAGAGCGCTTGACCTGTGATCTGAGGTTGGCGGTTCAAACCCCGCTCTCGACATAAACATCAGCAAGACACTTAACCCCCTGGCCCAGTGTCTGTGTGCACTGGTGTATGAATGTGGGTGTGAATGGGTGAGTGGTTCTGCCTTGAAGGTGGAAAAGCGCTGTAAGAAATGTGACCGTTTACCAAGAAATAATAATAAGTGGTACTTGGCAAATGTACAAAAAAAACATGTCTCTTTCTCCCGGTTTGCACCAGCTCTGGAAGCCCTGACAACCAAAACCAAACACGAATCAGTTTCAAATAAGAGTTGACCATCTCGTTTTAGATTTTTAATACTCTTAATACTTTAATACTCTAATACTAATGACAAAGTATAGCATAGTTTCCGTGCCTGAGGTGTAAAATTCTCATTACATCCCAGACGGAGCCGGACCCAAAACTGGGGAACGACGTGGAACAAATTCGACAAGGAGTTTGATGTTTCTGACGATGTTTATGTTGAGAGCGCGGGATTCGAACTGGCAACCTTCTGATCAGAGGATAAACTGTCGCCCGCTGTAATCGTACATACTCGCTCAGGCTGCTAATTCCTCTCCACTCCAATGAGAAATTAGAACGGCGTGTAAACTGACTAAATACATGTTTGCTGGAGACGTACTCGAGGCGTGAGCAGCTGCTCTCGGGATCGGGCCCGATTTGAAGACGGCTTTTCTGGGCTCTGAAGTGAGACGCCTTTTGTAATTCAAGGAGCTCCCTGGCATACGCCGCACAAAAAGTCATGACGCGGGAAGATCGGGCCACAAACAAACAAACGCTGAGGAGGCATAACCGGCGCTACCAGAACGGCTCCGCATACGGCTCCCCTGACGCTCGCGCCGTCCGGACTAAAAATAACGCGTATGTGGGAGAATGCCTCGATAATTGTCCTCTTCAGGTGTAAACAGCGGTAATCCAGCCTCGCGTAATGGGCCGACGGTGAGTCAGACGGTAATAGAGCCGAGAACGGGAGAAACAGATCAACAGGTGCTCAGAGCGCTAGCTAACAGTGAGCTAACGTACACGTAGCATAACGGAGAGTTCTAATCATCACAGACAGACCTGGAGTTGTGTTTTGTTTCATTCACACATGTTTAACACACAAACCCTGCAGATTTAGGCTGAGTTCTTCTCTCAAACTGAAAAACACTCCGTTCCACCTTGTGATGTCATCATGTGGTGATACAGGAAGTGCTCCAATGTGTTTTTAAACTCCACACACCTTCACTAGAATCATTTGGATCATTTCAGACCTGGAATTGCCAATCTCTACTGAACTAAAGGTAAAAGGAGCTGTTCACTTGAAAACTACCACTTCATGACATCACAAGGTGGAACAGAGCATTTTGAGCTTTGGAGATGTAGACAGACTAATAATAAAGTGTTACTCAAACATGTGTGAATGAAACAAAACACAACTACAGCTACAAGAGTCAACATAATATAGGAGCTTTAAATGAACAGCAGTTACTTGTTAAAATGATTAAAAATCAGACACTAATCGATACTAAAACTAGTTTTGAAAGAGCCTCATTTTACACAGATATCGATACTAAAAACGTCACATTCACAGAACAGAAATGAACCTTTCCTGAATATCTTTAGAATGATCTTGAGCTGCATCAGAACAAGTACGACAATTAAATGTTGAAAATTACATGTTGTCTAAATATTATCATCATTGTGGTATCGGAAACGGTATCGAGTATCGAGTCTATTCCTTAATCCTTAGTATCAAAGTAGTGTTAGTGTTACTTCAGACGATGTGCACCGTCGCCATAGTAATTAACAATTCATACATAATTATTATATCTTCTAAACAGTCGCAGTTTTCAAAATGTCGCCTAAAACTGTAAACTCGTGAATACAGACGATCATGTGTCGGTAAAAGTGTGTGTTTGGACCAAAGTTCAGACTCAGGACGACAAAAATACACATAATTTTGTCTGTTAAATGATGGATGGAGGAAAATAGATTTTTTATTGTTTGCCATGTCACACAGGGGGCGCTGTCATCCCTCACTGAAGCCTTCAATATCACACAGGCCTAAACTGAACCACTGTGACTTTGGTGATGATGGTCTGAGGGTCTGAGTTATAATTATTATTATTAGAATTATTTCCACACAGATATGTCAGAAGAGGCCAGAGGAGGCGCCGTTTGAGCCAGTACAAATAAGACCATTAGTGTGTGTGTGTGTGTGTGTGTGTGGTAATGGTTATGCAAAAAGAACGCAGACACAGGAACTGAAGAGCCACCTGGTACGAGCCCTAGAGCTGGTGAAGTTCATCAAAACAGAAGCTAAAATACTTCAAGTTTTACCGTGTAAAAGTGGTTAGAATTTTACAGAATGAGTAATAGTAACTTAACATTTCCACGGAGTAAGATGGAGGAGGGGGAATTACAGTTTAATTTTGAATAAAGGTCACTGCAGTGTGGGCTCACCAACGAGAACTTAAGAGATGTTTTCATATTTAAATAATGAGCCAATTAAATGTTTATTAATGACAAAAACCTGCTCCATTTGTATGATTCTTTATTAATGGGTCATAAAAAGTCCTTACAGAATATGAACGCACACGAGGGTCGGTCCACAAGAACTCACAGGGTTCCCGCACTTTTCTTGAAATTATTTTCCAGGACTTTTCCAGGACATTATGTAATGACGTCGTGCACAAACAGATCCCTCCATTTTTCTTTAAATACAGTTTTTAAATTAAATATGAGCTCTAAGACTAAGTTTATTCCCAAAATCCACAATTATCGCAAATTAATTCTACCCCAGAGCAAACACATTATATTTTGTTATGTAGATGACACAAAATATTTTCTGGTGAAATTCAAATTAGACAAAACACACGTAAACTGGATCATATGGACTTAGAATAAACTACTGTTCAAGACTCATTCTGTCTTTGAACAGTGAGTCTGGGGTTGTACTTATGACACAGGAAGATAACGGTCACGTGACACCAAAGTCCCACTAAGGAGGTAAGAAAAAAGAACAGGTGGGGGGTTTGGGGGTCCTCACCCAAGAAATTATGTGCAAAACAGGTGTAATATCCTGCATTTTTGGTGGATTTTAGAGGGTTTTTTTTACCCAGCTGCTCTAATAAGTAGCAGTAAAAGTCTTTCAATTTGATATCCAACATTTTCAAGGACAAAAAATATATTTTCCAGGATATTTGGATTTTTTTCTCATTTTCCATGTCGTTTCCAGAATTTCCAGGACGCGCGGGAACCCTGATCGCGCCATAGATCGTATCACCATCACTACCAGTCCCTCCCCGACGATACGAGCAGCATTATATCGTGTGTTCTATACATTCACATTTATACGTTCACCGTTACACCGTCAGTTTTCTTATCACCTTCTCATCTTGGCAGTGAACTGAGCTCTGCAAATCAAATGAACCCACAGATGATCACATTATGTTCTTTTAAGGGCGACTGAGAAAGGTCAGATTTTACGCCTCTGTTATGACGAGGCCGAAAATGACAAAGCGGTTTTTAAAAATATTCTGAACTTGAGTGAAGAAGCGGTGGTATTTGTCAAGGGCGAGACGGGGCTGTGCAGAAGCCATTAGTGCTGCGACATTAGACTCTCAATAATATCATTTTAATAGATTTTTTATGCCACAACACGCTTTAGCCACTGGCCAACGCACAGCTCCTGGTTTACGTTCAAAGTGGGGCCGCGCTTTGCAATGAATCGAGTTTTAATCAAATCATCGAGTTTCAGCCATTTCTAATTGTCAATAATCAGCTCGGGGCTTTTTAATCGAGAGGTCCACAGCCAAACTCTGTGACCGTAAACCATAGACCGTAAGTATAAATGGACGTGAGCGTAGGCGCAGTTCCGGCTCCATTTCACTCCAATTCACTTTACATTGAAAAACTGTGTCCTCTCTCTGTACCTGCTGCTGTCAGACTCGTCACTTTGGTCTTAAATGTTCGTATTACGTCACACTCACTCAGTCACTTCTTTACACAGTCTGTGCTATAAACATGTGGGCTATTTATTCAATTATTAAAAGTCTCGCTTATGTTCAGGATTGAAAAACATTTTTGGCTGTTTTTAATAAAATACAAAATGAAAAAATTGAGATGGACATGAGGAAAAAAAAAAAAAAAAATCATTCAAAGACCCATATTTTGACACGCTCCGCACCTGACTCCAGCACAGACAAAGCTCTATCCTGTGTAAAAATCAAAAACATCACTTTATCTGAGCACGGCAAAGGAGAAAGGAGAATGCAAACAAACGGCTAATCTGGCTTTAGCGTAGCCGTCTCACAATAAAACTGAGGAGCTTCATCTAAATCCCACCATAAGCCGCCGCGCTCGGAGCCCCCTCCCTCTGCTGCCCCCGGAGCTTCTGCGCCGTAACGTCAGTTCGACAGGGAAACGGCGGCGGCCGAGCACCTTCGGAGTTCTGCTGTTGTAAAGCCGACGCCTGCCTCCCACACGGGGTCAGCAGTTTGGGTGCAGAGGTATGGAATGGCCACATGGGGTCACTGTCGCTGTGCATCGGCGGGTGATGAATATATGTGGACAGCCATAGGAAATGATTCATCTTTATAAAGGTAAAGGCAAGGTCAGATTCAGGATCGTCTCTGTGGATGTCAGACTTTTGGGCTGAATTATTTTGGTAATGACTTTTTTACAGCAGTAGATTCTCGATTTAATAAATGATTAGAACAGAATTTGAGTTATGCAACAGCTAATGTGATTTAGCAACGCTACAGAAACTGGCATAACGTAGTTTTCATTTAGATACTGAACACAGATACTGAACGGGACAAGGAGACTTTACAGTGTCCTGATAATCACTATATCCACTTTGTCCTCTATATGAAGCTATATATCGTGGGGACTTTTTCTTTTTTTTTGTTATTTTTGTCTATACGATGAAATTTATGCTGTAAAAGTTTGAATTCATAACTTTCTGACTGTGACTCATTCCAGACTCTTGTAGATTTATTGTAGCTTTAGAATAGTTTTTGTGGTTTAAATCCGCTCTTGAGTTTTTGTTTCAGCGGCGTAAGTGAGTTTCAGTATCATCGTTTATCGTCTACGTTCACTTAAGCGATATATCGAACTTCACAACGTGTTATCGAGACGGGGCGAGGCACGAGACATGTTTGAGTGACACCTCCGCCCCACGATGAGGAAAAAAAACGGAAAGCGCTCGACAACACGACTCTATTAATCAGCCTCACTGTTTTATACGTGACGCAGATTCCAAACAGAACACGGCGGTTTTTCATTCCCGCTCGTTTAAGAAAGTAAATGGCACCGAGGAGCGTTCGAGACGTTTAATTAAACATGGCTAATTATGGGTCTGTTTACGAGTACGCGCAGAAATAATCATGTTGGAGACTGGAGCTCATTAGCATTTCTTTACCTGTAGCGATAAATCCAGAGCAAAAGTACGTTAGCTCTCAGCTCGCTACACACACATAAAGCTAATTAGCATAGCATATTTACTCGCTAATTAGCAGAGGTGGCTAGTTATTTACTTTGTACTGATACTTCTCCGAGTAGATTTCAGACAATGTACTTTACTACTACTCAAGTAATATTTAGTTTGAAGTAACAGTACCAGAGGTGGAACGTAACGGAGTAAAAGTAGTAAAGTACTGCAGTTAAGTGTAAATTTGAGGTATCTGTACATTACTTAAGTACATTTTAAAGTGTGTACTTTTTACTTTTACTTCTCTACATTTGAGAGCAGTATCTGTACTTTCTACTCCACTACATTTTTGAACTGGACTGAAAAGTAAAAGTATTTTTTATTATTGTCTGTCTTCATAATTTAAACAAAACAAAAATATACAAATAAAAAAGATTGATTCCAATTGTTTCTGTTGAACAAAATTCAGCTCAAATCTTTATCAAAATCACCACATTTGAAGCTTTATAAGACTCAAAATCTGCTTAAAATACTTCTACTTTTTACTCTTTAAGTACATTTTTAAACAGGTACTTTGCTCCAGTATCTGTACTTTTACTTAAGTAACAAAATAGAGTACTTCTTCTACCACTTACTTGAGTAAACGTTTGTTACTCTTCCCACTGTAAGTCCACAAGTGAATTCAGTTCCACTTAGTATTTCTACATCACATTGAAAACAACTTGAGCTGAACAAAGAGCTTCACATAAAAAACAAATCTACAGACGACACAAAACAGGACAAACACCTGTGTGTCCTGTGTAGTGTTAAATACCAGGGAGGAGACTTACAGCTTTATGTAACAATATGAAATGATCTGAACATTTGTGTTTCCTGCAGCTCCTTCAGATTTGATTCAGTTTGGCTCAGTTTTGTGTCTTTCCTTTGAAAATACCACATTTTCAGCATCTTTTATAGTTTTTTCCTTAAATTAACTTCAAATTATAAATCAGCTACTACGTCTAGACGGTTACTCCTACAACTACACTTTTTACTCTTACTTAAGTCAATGTTTGGACTGCTACCTTGTACTTTCACTTGAGTAACACTACTTTTTTTACTCGAGTACAGTTCTTGGCGCCTCCACCTCCTCTGCTCATCTTTTACATAACCTCGTGCTTCATTCACCCGGGCTCCATTTTGTTTCTATAGTTTTCAGTAGAGATTTTCCAGCGAGGATGCGCTGTGCGTGGGCCACTACCCCACTGATGAGCCTCTTATGTAATACCAGTGTTCTTCCAGCCTGGCACCGCCCGCTGCTGGTGGAGCACGGGCACACGGGCTGGCGCGCTCCGGCTCTGGAGGCGCTTAGCGTTTTGGGGGAAGTTGTCGGACTTGGAAATTGAATGTGCGGAAGATTAAGAGGCTTTTAGAGCGGGATTGGAACGTGTTTTCAGGAGAGCCTTAGGTAGAATACACACGGATTATCGGGTTATGAGTTCAAAGTGGGAGTGGGTTTCATTCAAGTGAGAAACATACGGGGGAAATCGTGCGTGTTTTAGGGCAGGTGGTCCCATAGGAGCGTCATGATCTTCTCACTCAAGTCCACCCTCATTTTTATGTTTTATATCAGCTTGTTTTTTACTCGTTTGTGCAAATCTAATCATATTCTGTAGCACCATCCATTTCCATCCATCCACTTTCTTCCTCTTATCTGGGGCCGGGTCGCGGGGTCTAACCAGGCACTCCCAGACTTCCCCCACCCCAGACAGTTCCTCCAGCTCCTCCGGTGGGATCCCAAGGCGTTCCCAGGCCAGACGAGAGACATAGTCCCTCCAATGTGTCCCGGGTCTTCCCCCGGGAACCGCTCACCCATTCACACACCAGTGTAGGTGGGTTAAGTGTCTTGCCCAAGGACATAACAGCAGCATTCATCTGTGGAAGCTGGAATCACACCGCCGACCCGTGGGTCAGTGGATCTGACCGCTCACGTTAATTGTTGAAGCCCTGGAGCTATAACTACGACCACTACTATTACAACTACTGCAACTAGTACTGCTAAATACAGGACTTTGTGATCATTAGGGTTGTCAAAAGTATCGAAAATGAGACACTAATCGATATTAAAACTGGTATCAAACTAGATACCGGTAAATATTTGAGCAGGTATCGATACTACAAAAAAAGTCCCATTGACAGGACAGATATAAGGCCACAGAGAAAACAAAGTTCTACCATTTAATGTGGAACATCACAGTAAATTGTCAGAATAAAGAGTGTTTTTATTATCACTGTGGTATCGGAATCGGTATCGAGTCTATTCCTTAGTATAAAAATGGAGTTGACGTCACTAGTGAAGACATCTGTCAATCACTTTTTGTTTTGTGTTGACTTTTATGAAGCACTTTGTTCAGCTCGAGTTGTTTTAAATGTGCTGTAGAAACGAACAAACTTGAAACTCGAACTTTTAACAAAATGGCCGACAAGAATATTTCCTCACCAACTTGTGATCACTTCTTTTTACAATATGAAAAAGCCATTTATCATCACCCGGACCATCCATCTTCATAATCCAACATAAAATCCCCATTAGCCCAGGCTGGGTAGTTCCTTTGTGGTTTGCAAACTCTTCACTTTTGGGCGTATTTGAATTATAATATCTGTAGTTTACGTACATTTGTCAAGTAGTCACGGAGCGGGGGAAGTCAGGCAATTTGTTTACAAAATGTATGACTCAGAGGGCTCGGTGAATTCACGACAGCGAGGCCGATTATCACGAAACTCATATCTGGGTGAGCTGTGTCCTTTTAGATACAGACGCTGAATGCCCCCGGATAGAATATGAGACTGAAGGGACTTATAATGCACATAATGAGTTTCAGACTCCGTGATTGTCAACATGACCTCCTGCTATTTCATTTCACTGTGTATTTGATAAAGGCGGCCATTTTGTATTGTAAAATGGACTCTTATGAACTTTAAACCATGTTC
>JACM01038589.1:0-30753 GCA_000787095.1 Periophthalmodon schlosseri | reverse complement strand
ATAATGCACTATTGGGAAGTCTGCTATCAGCTAGCTTCCTGGAATATTCAACAGACTGGCATTAAAACTCTTCTATCCATATTGGGGAACTTCTAGGCAAAGCAACAACATCTCCATGGAGACAAGCAGGCTGCGGACTCTCCACCAGACAAGTTGCACAGTGCACCTTTAATGTTGAACTTACTTCTATTGCTACTACTGCTGCTATAAAAACTGTAATGGCAATATGAAACATCTTGAACCAGGAATATGTCATTTAATTATATACTTTATTTTGTCATGCCACAAAATCTCTTCGAACAAAACAATGGCACCAAAATATGACCACATTTCTGCATAAACTGTGATTGATTAGACTGAATATTGCAGCAGATCTGAAGACCTTTTCACATGGTTTACAAGGTTTAGTTGGTAATCCTCATACTCCCATCCAATCCTTTGCTGATTTACTGACTAAATTCTGTAGAACTGCTGAGTGTTCCATTTGGACAGCAGCTGTAGGAGGGTCTGGTCATTTACAGAAAGTGCTGCTTTTCCAGTCAGTGCGGCTAAATGCTAATGAAACATGTCATTATAGAGGTGTAGTGGAGATTTAGTCACTGAAATAACACATTATGTAACAAGTCAGAATTATATAATAACATGGGAAAGTGTATTACGGTTTTGAATAGCCACCAGGGTTATAAATTACTATACAGTATTTGAAGCTACCATTTATACATTTATATGATTTTTTTCACCAGTAGATGGCAGATGTGAAACCTGCTCCCCCCTCCCCTTCCCTGGCCTTTGTTCAGGCTCACCTGTGCTCTCTGGTCTTTAAAGCTGACACACAGACAGACCGCAGTAACGTAGATAGCAATGCCGTTTGTGACAATATTAACCGACTTGGGTCGGCCAATCTAATTACAAATGGTAGTTTTAAGCTCCAATCCTGGATAAATAAAGATGTGAGGCATGTGAAATACCCAGAGCTCGCAGTATTATAACAGGTACAATTATAACTTCACTGGTGCTTATACAGTGTGGTAAATGTAGCTATCTTTATGTAGACAAGCAGGTGATGCTACTTGGCCAAGTTACAGATCATGTCTGCGGACAGGTTTTTGAGCAATGAAACATTGTTAATTCAATTGATACTAGATAGAAATGTTTAATTCCATACTGTGGAACGTTCAATGGATTAAAGCATCTCCATGAAGACAAGCAGGTGGAGATGCTTGTCTTCATGGAGATGGAGATGGACCCCTTCTGAAATGTTATGCATGTGGACATTTAATCAAACTCATTCTATCATTGCTGTCTTGTCCAATGGATTACAATTAGTATAACATAATAACAACTTCTTCATGGTACCAGCACTGAAATGGAACAAAGTGTCTATGTAGTTCAATCTGTAGTTCAACAGGCCTAACTAGAAGACACCAGCTTGTAACGCCAATCTTATACTGAATTGTACAATGACAGTATTACATTGCCCTGGGATAGCGTCTGTGTGTCTTCTGTCCCATAATAGACTTGTTTGTGAACCTCTCCTTTAGCTGCAGGTTTTGGCTTTGTCTCAAGAACAACACACTCCAAAGAACTGGGAGTTTTTCATGTCAGCAGCTCAGACAGGATCAGTGGAGATGTTTTGCATATGGCCAATATGCATCAGTGTTACATTAAATTTACAAAAATAACAGCTCTTCTGGCTTTAAGACTTCAGGCCAAGATCAACCTTCAAGCTTCCTCTCAATGAAAAAATGCACAAATGAAAAATGTCTATTATTTTTTGTGCTGTGATGTAGTAGTAGTTTGGGATGTGGTTTTGTTGGCTTTAAACCAGTAAGATGCAGCATTTTTTTTTTTTTTTTAGTGGTAGTTGTTTTTCTGTTGTACTTTAGTAAGTCGTATTCTGAGGAATAACTGAAAAATTCCTGTATTGTGCAATGAGCTTTTCTACAGAATTACAGCGGTCTGTTTTCTGAGATCTGATCAGGCTTTGACAAGGAGGTTTGGCCAATTATGTCTCTGCCGTTATGGTCAGTCATGATATTATGTGCAACATCTGTTAAACAAATGAAAATTGCACTGTGTCCTCAAAATGTTGCCTATAACAGGATTTGAGGCATATGAATAGGCAAGAATTGACAATAATATAACTGACACTCCTTACCTTATAATATTCAGGGACCATGTTGTAATTTGGCTTAATCTATTGAATCCCAAATTGACTTTTTGTCATTGTCATATGCACAATAGGCTCCAGCTGCTACTCCTGATCATGAACCAATATCAAAAGGTCTGAGCACTACACTGCGGTCACCCACTGATCCTGACAAGTTGTCTGTGGAACACTGAACGTTGAGTCAAACGCAGCAGACACATTTCCCTATATGGGGTCAATGGAGTGCACTTCAGCCTTAACTTTTAGATCTTGCATACTTACATACCCCTATTTGGCCTTTAGTGGACTTGAAAAGACTCAAGAAAACCCATGTTTGTAGTAGAGTAGTTGTAACAGTAATAGTAGTTTTATCTTTAACATCATGGGCACAGTTACAAGAGCAACAGTGGTGCTAGTAATACTAATAGTGCTTGTTGCAGTAACTACATTAATCTTATCAGCTGCTGCAGTTCTGTGAGTATGTATGTTGCCTTCAGTGCAGTTAACCTATTCACTTAACCTCTGAAAGCTTCTCTTTTACAGTGATGCCCTGAACTGTCCCATGGCTTTAGTTTACATGGCATGACATTAACATTTGTACATAAAATGACCTCATTCTACATGCCTGCATTTAAACAGTGAGGGCCAGCAGGTCTCATGTTCTCAGTACAATAAAGTTTACAGCAGGCCATGTGTAAAGAGTTCCCATTAAAACTGTTTTAAAAGTTCCATATTTCTTTCATTCTGTGTTATGCCTCAATGTACTTCCAGTTTTTACTGCAATGTGTTCATAAAAGCTGACCAATATTAGTTGCCATTTGATATATTGTTGTAAAAAGTGCATGTGGCTTGTTATATTGGAATTACTTGGGGATGTAAATTTAGGCATTTACCCTATGTTAAAATCTGAATTCTGATTGGAAACAGCCTCTACAGTCCCATAGTCGCTTCCTAGTTAGTTTTTCCATCACTAAAAGAATACAAAATACTAAAAAGTTCACAGAATAACCATCAAGCCAATTCAGAATCTTGATTATGAAAAATAATCCCAATCACATTCACAGGAGCAAAATTGTTTAGCCTTACTGTATATAAACCTGTCACCTCCACCGGTTTATCATTCAGTATATGTTCAATATGTAACCTGGGGGTCAGTATTTATCGTGGGTACTTTTTCTTTGTTCTGATGCGGAACTTTTTGTTATTTTTCTGTTCTACAGTTAGATGAGCTGTAGAGGGATGAATACATTATTTCTATGACTTATAGATACAAACTAACTACTAAAGTGTTGCATTCTGCTTTTTATTTATTCAGTGTTTGTTTAACAATATTGTACATTTAGAACAGTTTTTGGGGGATAATTCTACTTTGGCGTTATTGTATTGTCTGTATTTTCTTCAGTAATATATCGCACTTCAAAATGTGTTATCGTGACAGGTCTAACTGTACATTTATTCAGGTAATTGGCCTGGTAATAGTGTTTAGTTAAAGCTGGGATACCTGACCTTATTCTTTTGTCTTTGTTTTCCCCCAATTAGTACAAAAGCAGCACTTTGAGACAAAATAAGTCCACTGCAAGCTCTCTGCCTTTGATATTGATGCAAACCCAGAAGAAAGCCATTCTAAAGCAGTGCACGTACTTTAAAATCCATACATGTGAATACTAGCCATGTGCCAAAGGGGTTGTGAAAGCTAGGAATGAGTTAGATAGATTTAAATACCTATGACTTTGGTTTATGTTGAAGATTTGTTTGTGTCTGCAAAACATACCCAATGACTGCTTTAATAACTCCCAATTAAACATCAAATAAAATCTATTCTTCAATGCATTACAGTCAAGATAATGAAAAATCTTGCTTCTTCTGACATTCTTGTAGTTTACAGCTCATAGTCCAGTGAGTTGCAGCTGCTGATGTCAAGTCTCAGGTCCAACAATACCATGTATCCTATGTCTTGAACTTCAAATATTTGTGTTTTTCAGCTTGCTCAGCTTCCCGTGTGCATCTATAATGAGCCCATATCGTCTTGCTCTAAATCACGACCCACTGTCTGCTTTTTTCATGTGAATTTCTATAAACATGTTCTGTTGTTTTAATGATAAGCAGGAAGTTAGTGCCTCTCAGATGTTTTGCTAAAAGTTGCTGACTGGGTTTGACTTATGATCTTTGTTGGTTGTACCTCTGATGTTGGCATGAATGGGCGACATATCAAATGTTTGGTCTCCACTGTAACTATACCCAGATGTTGCAGCAGCCCCCAGTCCAATTTAAAGTGCCATAAACCTGTACGCAGCAGCACACAGAGGTATGCAGGGCCAGCTCAGCTATCCCACCGCTCTAATGTCGGGGTAATTTGTTTCAGTGGTCACTTCCTCTACTCACAGTGTTTACTTGTTAACATTCCTGACGATGGCAGTGAAGGCAGGTCGATACTCCAGGGGACCCCATGTACCCAGTCCCTCAGGTCAGTGCAGTCATGTGACCTGGAAAATCAAAGTCACATGACCAAAGACACCCTATAATTTATTTTATTTATTTATTTATTTGATTGGGACAATGCATGTTAATGAATAGACATGATACAACATGAATGTAAACATACCGGATTATAGCCAAAGGCTAATTTCCATCCGTAGTCCCAAGATAAGGATGTCAAGAGTAGTGTTTATATGAAATTTCAAACTCAATTCCAAATAAGCTCAGCACATACCAATTTTGATACAACAAAACCACACCTTTTTAATTAATAATTTAATTATTAGGGTTGTCAAAAGTATTGAAAATCAGATACTAATTGATATCAAAAATAGTATCGAAACTAGATACTTATTTGAGCAAGTATCAATACTAAAAAAGTCACATTCACAGGACAGAAATGAACCTTTCCTGCATTGCTTCAGAATGATCTTGGGCTGTATCCGAACAAGTAGACTACAAGACCACATAGACTAGTGCACGCCCATGGACCACTATGGAACATACCTGGATGCCAGGGATTTCACAGATATAAGGCCACGTGGTAATATAAAAAAAAGTAATACATTTAATGGTTTATAAGGCCACATGGGAATAGAAAATAAAGTACTATTATTTAATGTTGAAAATCATGTTCTATTGTGTGAATAAAGGGTGTTTTTAATTATCATCTTGGTATCAGAATCAATACTGAGTATCGAGTCTATTCCTTAGTATCGGAATCAAGTATCGTGACAAAACTAGTAAGCACTGATGTATTAATGATACTCTAAGCTCCTTTACCATCTCCATAGAATACATCTATAATGTAATTTTCAACTGAGAATAATAATAGTTTCTGTAATTTAACAATGTGGTCATAATACTTTTGAAAAAGTTTCACAGTATCAATACTAAAATTAATATGTAGTTTCAATACTCATTTTAATAACAATTAGTATGGTGGTATCCAAAGATGTCCATATTGCATTCTTGAATTGAATTATGTAAGGCATAGGACAATTCTGTATTTTAAAAAGACAAATGTAAACAGAAAATCCATAAATCCATCCAAAACATGCTATGAGCTCAAGAAGCTAAGCAGGGTTGGGTCTAGTTCGTACTGGATGTGAGACCTGTGGGACTATAGCTGTAGTAGGGCAGCAATGGCTCTAGTCCAGTGCATACTGCCATTGGCTAGACACAGTCATTTTAATTGAGCATTATTAATTGTATGACCAGTGCTAAAATAGCTGGGGGTTCAACGACTACAGCCAAATATGAAAGATTAGTTTGAAATGTTCTTTTAAACTACATCTAATGCAAACTGTAGAGTTGATATTTTTGTCTTTCAGTGCTGTACTATTGAGTTTCACTTTTGAATGTGCCTCAGAATCAAAATAGGATTTATTTTCAATATTTAGTGGATCACACAAAAAATGTTGAATGTTTTCTTTGTGCGGACACTTTTCATAATGCCAAGCCCATTTGCAAACCACAATTTGCGGCTTCATAGACAGGCAGTGACATTTTAAAGCTGCGTTGAAAGAGAGAAATATGATGTTTGCTCCCAGTGGACCTTAAACCAGGCTATTGGCGCTGGGCCTGTCTGCAGATGTGTGTTTGGAACAGGACTACTGCTCCTGACAGCACCAGACTTTTCATTTGCACTAAATGGAGGGATCTGCGAGCTAAAGAATTCCTGTGGTAGCCGCCCAATAGTGTATAGAATATAGTATTAACAGTTACACAAAGAGGCTTCACAGAACTCTGCACAGGAATTCTTTGTATTGAATTTGACATAGAAAAATTTATGGGTCAGCATAGGAAATTTGTAGTTCAAGAAACATCAGGAGACCATCTTAATAGTTTATTATTAAAACTGTAAAAAAACAACAAAAAATTTTTTTTATAATCATAGAAATCATTACCTATCGGGACGAATATGCCAGACTGATTAGTCAAAGCATCACAACAGTGGAACAAGACAACATTTTTTGTTAAATCCAGTTGAGAGAAAAGCACATATTTCCCGTCCACATATGCATATTTTGGTTTGTTGGGGCACTTCACCTTTGGCTTCCTCCCAAACCACAGTGCTGCCTTGTGATTGGTTCCATCACGGATTCTCATGAGTTTGTGAACTCACAAATATTGTGAAAATAAGTTTTGCTTTGCAAAGCTACGGCTATGTAGACCTCTCGATTAAAGCATGTCACTGACAATTAGAAATGAATAAATCTAAATCATTATTTGATCAGTTGGCCAGTCCTAGTGTAAATATAATGTACAAGTAAAGCCCAGTGCGCACACACTGCCTACCAGCAGAAAGTATGTCGCTGTCGCCAGTGTGTGTCTGATTGATCTGGAGAGCTTCATAGGTCCTCGAAGGGCACATGTCCTTGTCGAAGGAACGGTTTGATTGCTCATTAGTTTATATTCGAGGAACAGATGGCGGCACGTCATGATGGAGAAATACACAATTCAATAGGAAGCACAACTCTTCTTATTTTAAGGCAGATTATGTGTATTTTAAGCCCAACTAGTTCTGGCCCCATCAAAACAGAGTCTTCTCCTAAAGTCCACATTTGCTTTTGTATTTGCTGAATAGTGGGACTAGGGACTAGAACAGCTCTCGTATACTAAAATGAATGACATCCTCAGATGAACAGTGCCTTGCCCATGCGTAGAATTTACTGTAGTTCACACAGTTGATCACGTATCTGGCGTGTTTGGATTTTGGTTCCAGTTAGACTAGTCGTAGGGCGACAGTGGTCACTTTGTGTCCTTGATAGATGGCTTTAAGTAAAGTATACAAAACATTTATATTAAAGAGGAGTGGGGGAGGGGCAATGCAAAAGCTGAACAAGGAAGGAAGAAAGCTACCTGTTACATAAGGGTAAATAGTATGAGCTGCATGAAATAGTAACAAAGACTGTTCACATAGAAAGGCTCAGCTCTGTACAGGACGTCTTTGTGTTCATTTTGAGGTTTTTCCACTGTGGGCCATGGGCAGGGCTTGTTCTATGGCAGGTACAGGCTGAGGCAGTCAGGAAAATCACTGTTGGTTTTTCTACTGAGTCCAAATGAAATACAGCTGCTCCTCCACACATAGACACCAGGCAAAACCAGATCTGTCACTGTGTTTTTCTCCTGTCTCATTTAAAAAGATGGCTGAGTGATATTGTTTTGGAAATTGACATTCACAACAATTCTCGTGTGGTGAGGTTTTTATTTTGGTTAAGCTACACAGCAAGTTAAAATGCTAGTCAGCGATGCACCATGCTGCTATTGTGCCACAAATCACAGTCATAACAAAAGATTTAACTCAAAACTAACAATTAGTTGTTTTTTTTTTTTGTATTTGCAGCGGACAAGCATAAAATCTTTCCGTTTTCAGATGGTGTCCCCAATCCAGACGAACAATGCAAAAAGATTTTAAAGGTGCACTATGTAACTTTCGTGGTGAGGGGTCCGTTTGTCTCCATGGAGATGCATTGTTATAATCTATCTTGCATTTATTCAATTCCAGGTCAAGTTATTGCTACAAAAAGATATTCTTACTGTCAGCGGGCTTGCCTCTCCACAGATGTAGACTTAGTAACATTGTTTGCTTAATGCCATACTGTGGAAAACAATAACATCTCCACGGAGACATAAAGGTCGTAGATTATCCCCCAGAAAAGTTACATAATGCCCCTCTTGTGACATTTGCATTTCATCTTCAAACTTACATTATTGTATTTACTATTTATTTTTAGGCTATTTTATTATTATTTTGACACAGACTATGTGACAAAGTAAGGACAGGTGATATCGCTAAGTGTGTTCATACTAGAGTTTTCAATTTTTACAGTGAACTTGTTGAGAATGTTTAACTTTTGTTTCGTTTATACATCTTCACAATGACCAACCTGGAAACTTTCAAGCCTAAAGCCCTGACTCCAAAATGTGTGTGCAGGTCCCCGCGCTCTCATTCTGCGTTACTTTCCCTAAGAGGTGTATCTGGCCTTTATCCAGCTCGTTGATTGGCCCCTTCTGGCTGCCGTCCAGTTACTCAACAAGTTCACATTCACCAGGCGTTTTTCACTATATAAGACCCTGGTGTTTTCACTCAACTCTCAACATTTTCAGCATCAGCGTTTATGTAACAAGGGGACAATAAGCGCCAGCATGACAGACACAGGCCCTAATGAGTTACTAGATCCTGTTATTTCAGCTTAAGAAGTTGAGAGAAAAGATGTGTAATATGTTCCTAAGATCTAAAATGGACTGTTATTACAAAGTAGAGCGGTGTAACATCTCTATTACCTCTATAATGTTTTTCGGATGTAATTAATGTACAAATGTTGTCAAGGCCCAGGTCACACTGCAGCATTGTGTTTAAGTTAAAGGTGTGTTATGTAACATTTCTCTTGAAGGATTTGCCTGATTGTCTCCATGGAGATGCTATTGCTCTGCTTAGAATGTATGGTGTTATCTCCATTGAGACAACAGGTCAGATCTGGAGAGAACGACCGCAGTACCAATACGTGTAATTGAATGGCGATAGGTACATTTAATGCCATAAAGTGGAACATCCCAGGAAAAGCAATAACCTCTCTATGGAGACAGGCACAAGAAATCTGTACATGTAAATATTGATTTGAGTCTGTATCAAACAAGTAATATTTGACCTTTTGTAGAATAGAATCTTTAACAATAATTTTCTTGTACCTCTGAAAGTAACATGGTTTTGGCTGTACTGTACCAGGGTTTCCAGTGCATCTGAAATATTTTAATTCAGAAGTCTGCAGGGGAGCAGCAAGTCTAGAGACAGGCTTAGGAAAATGTTGTTAAGTTGGAAGGAGAGAAAGTTTGTCCAAGCCAAAATGAATGAACACATCTTGGAATGCACTAAGAGAAAACCAGTGTGGAGTTTCATAACTTTATTTAAAACCAGTTAACACAGTTTCCTACCACAGCATATAAAGGTATAATCCAATATTTCTGACAGTTAGATGTACAATATAGTCCATTTTGAAATTTTCCTGGTTCTGGTTCTGGCTTAAAACTATGTCAGTTGGTAGTTATACTTCTTATACTGCGTTGTATTGGGTTTTAAGGTCCAGTACTTGTATGGATGATTAGATCTGGTTCGGTGGACAGCTGGAGTGAGATGGATGGGTGGCACTGCCAGGAGTTGGATCAGGACAAGTCTTTGATGTTTTCGACATTCCTCAAGAGTTTTCCATTCAAGATGTTGGCACATAGATGTTGCACTGCTTTTTAGGTCATAGTCAAAAGTTGGAAAACAGCATTCTCCTTAATAATTATAATTTGATGTATATCGCCCAAAACAACATGAATAGATACTTTTTGTGCTGTGCACTCACTATCAAAACACTCCATTTTCACTTACCATTTTCACTGTATAGACTTGTTCTTCACTGTAAGAACAAGCACAAGCTAATTTAACTGACTCTGCCTTATGAATCAATATTTGCAATATTTACACACTTTGCACATTCAAAAAGTATAGCTCATGTTCTAGTAGTAAGTGCCTTTTATTGAGAAACACTGTTGTTGATATCCATTGACCCCGTGGACCCTGAACTCACTGTTATTCGTCCATCTTGTCTCACATCTGCTCTGCTCCTGACCCAAGCCTACTTCGGTCAGAGCCTTGTTTACTCAGTGTGTGGCTGTCCTTAAAGCAGCGGGTGCTCTCTGAACCTGTAGGGGGGGCTCTGTCACTTTAAGTCCTCTTCGTTCAGACTGTTGGTCCAGGACTAGACTTGGCCCGAACTCTTTGAGGTGGTCAGATGCCATGTTTGGACAGATGTGCGGCCCTCTGCTGAGCTAGTCCAACTCCTCACTGAGAGAAAAGAGGCTATAGATTACATCTAATGAGGTACAAATAGGGACACTTTGGTAAATATACAATGTTTTTGAGCTGTAAAAGGGGATTGGGTTAGCTTTTTTTGTACCATCTAAGCAAGTGAAATTATGCAATCATCAATTTGTTTATCAAGTGAAATGACAATTTTGATACAAAGGAAAAGGCTAGATACTCAATACTATTTTTGATACCACAATGAAAATACATTAAATCACTATTTTGATTTGAGAATAGAATGATATTACAACACACAATACAAGTAGTTTATAGAAGTAGTAGTCTATACACATCTATTCTGTCTGTAGTATTATAGGTCCCTGCATTCCTAACCTTTGCCTGATCTAGTCTGGAGTCTGCTCAGATAACATGTGTTTTATTGCGCGTTGTGAATATCTCCCAGCTGGACTGAGCCACCAGAGGCACTCAGTCCTAATGAAGTCAAGCAAACATCCTGCATCCAAAGGCATGTTTAGGATGTTTGGCATTGCATCACTCTGTCTTGTGAAAGCTGTGTTAAACTAGTTATCAGAATGTGAAAAATATCAACTGTTAAATATATAATCTCCTATAATGTCACGATTAATAGAGTTTAGAGAGTTTACATTTATTGTCATAATATATGTCACAGTGGTATTAAATAAAGCCATATGATATTGGTTTGATAATCAGTTACATAGTGTCATTGAAAGTTAACACAATTACTGTATTATAGACCTAAACTTAAAATAGCAAAAGATAATGAAATATTTGTGTCAAATAAGATACAAATATATTTGTATGTATGTAGATGTGAAATAAAATAAAAATAAGTAAACATTAAATACATCTACACTCAATAGTTGAGGTAAGGAGATTCTGTGTAAAGATGAAAATGATAGATTTGACATGATATTTATTACATAAGTGGTTATGTAAAATGCATCATATACACTGCAGCTTTCGTCATTTGTGTTTTTGCATTGTAAATGTGGTATTGCAATGTTGGAATTCATAACTTGGATTCTAGTAATTAGCATGTGTGAGTGTGTGATTGGTCAAAAACTTCTGTTTATTGAACACATTCTACACACATTCATGTTTCTGGGGGGTCTATTATGTTGTGCCATTGACTCAATAATTAGTTTTTACCTAATACAGGGGGGAAATGGTTGTGTGACTCAAATGACCTAAAAATATCTTGTTTTGAGTAAGTTTGGTGAACATTTACTCTGCAATGCACTGTCTGTTCCAACATCACATGGCCCGCACATGTTTCTTAAGTTTTATAGTGTTACTGGCCAGGCAACTGTTTTCAATTGATTCTTGGATGCAGAGAAGCACAGCGTGTCCCCGTTTTAGACCCTATTAAACTTAGTTATGCAATCAAATCCCAATGTGTTTGTTTGAATGTAATCTTATTAGATAATCCCCAAATGACTACTTTATATGTAAATTGTAATGTTTGTTTTAATGTTGTTTGTTGCAGGTATTCAAGAGGGAACCGAGTGCACCAAATGTAAAAATGACTGGGCCTTGCGAGCTGCCATTGCCCTGCTTTACGTTCTCTGTGCCCTGCTCACCATCGCAGTGGCTGTCCTTGGTTTCAAAGGTACGGTGATTATAAGGCATTGGAAAAGTACTGAGGCAAGATTGTGATAAACATAATGCCCAGTGCAAAAATCTGATGTTAATAAACAGTATAGACAGTTTAATGGACTTGTCTTTTATACAGAACAAAACGAGCAAAAGGAAAAGTTGATGTATTTAAGTTGGGCATTTCATTTCTTCTGGAGCTCTGTTAATTATTAATCCCAAATGGATCAATATCATAATTTGAACAACAAAATATTCTGTCCTGTTTTGTAAAAAAAACAACTCTCTGTTTTAGAGCTCTACAAAAATCCATGGCATTCTTGTGTTAGTTTAGCTGTTCATTTTTCAGTGTAAAATGTTATGATGATGATGATGATGAATACGATTATGATTAAAATGAACACAATCCTACGATTAAAACGTACATTGCAACTCTATTTCACAATTGCAATGCTTGTCAGTTTTTCAGCTTTAATGTCTTCCTCTTCTTTGAGGTGATCATTTTTTTGGAGTACAGTGTATGTGACAATTGTTCTAATCTAACATAAATTATCTGCTCTTGTCTAATTGTATCATTTTTCTCACGCTAACTAACTTGAAATACTCTTTAACTGCATTCATAATTCTTGACTTTGGTCTTCCTCTAGGCCTCTTGTCTGGCGGCTCTAACCTCTATAATCCTTCTAACTATATATTCACGAACCCTCCACTGAACATTGCCAAACCATCTCAATCAGGCTTTATTTTTATCTGCAAAACACGTAACCAAAATGATTCTCTCCTTGTACACATTTATACTCCAATCCATTATTATGAACAAGTGAATTTCAACACATTTCCCTTTTTTCCCTTGAGATATCCAGTTCTTTCTTTGTATGCACACAGTGGCGATTCATTCCAAATGTCCAAATGTTCAATATATCTATTTTAGTTGTGTCAAAAAATCCAAAATGTTGACATTGTTGAAATCTAGACCATCTGGAGCCACAAAATACACATGTTAAGGTTAAAGGATACCATCAGAGAAACTAAACACCAACAAATTCAAAAGCAGTAGTGAATATTCTATCTTTTAGGCAATGGTGAAATGTAACGAAGTACAAGTAGTAAAGTACTGTACTTAAGTATACATTTTAGGTATCTGTACTTTACTTAAGTCAGTTGTACAGTGGATACTTCTTACTTTTACTTCACTACATTTGAGAGCAGGTATCTTTACTTTCTACTCCACTGCATTTTTGAACTGGACTGAAAAGTAAAAAGTACTAGTCATGATTTGAGGGGTTATTTTTACCATGTTCGTGGTAACATGGAAAAAAGAAATGGATTTGTATTGCAGAATATGTTTCATTTTTAATCATTATCACTACATTTAACACTAACAAATTAACAACACTTATGTGAAATACTTGATTTTTTTACTCTTGAAATACATTTTAAGCAGGTACTTAAATACTTTTACTTAAGTCAGTTTTTACTTTTACTTGAGTAAACTTTAACTTTTTACCTCTGTATCTGTACTTTTATTTAAGTAACAAAATTGACTACTTCACCCACCACCGCTTATAGGTCAGGCCCTATACTATGAAGCTAGATTAGAAGGTTATCAATGCAACTCTGGGTCAACCCTGGTTTATCTAAAGCTGGATCACTTTCTATTGAGGTAGATCTATAGCGTAACATGCCTTGAAGCTTAACCTGTTTTGGACCAAATTCCTGTATTTCTGTGTAAGATAAGAAAGAAATGCCTTTTATTCCATCTATGGTACTATTACTTTTTGTGAATTTTAGAGCATGGATTATATCTGATATTCAAATCGATACTAACAAAAAATAATCGTTCTCTTCATTTTACTATGACCAATATTCATATCGACAGTCGACATAGTAAAATTATTGCATCCCATCTGAAATATAGCAGAATTTATGAATGGACTATCAAACTGAACACAAAAGTATAACCTTGTTTGTAAGATAAGTTTGTTTTATTTTTTGTCAGCTCTTTTTGAATAGTTATTATTATTAACAATATACACTATTATATACTTCAGTATATCTCCCACCTCGAGAACATGCTCACAGCTTGTGCTCACAGCTCCACAGAAAAAGCAGGGTTAAGCCGGTTTATTGCTTATTATTGAGAGAGACGTATCCAGTTTAATTCCAGCCAATTCAAACCCAGTCACTGTAAACAGCCCAGGGTTCCGTCAGTAAATCCAGTCTGCCTTGCTTGTGTTCGGATGTAACCCTCACAGAAAAATAGACTTGAATTGGACATCTATATTTGTGTTTTGCCTCGTCATAGCAGCTGAGTACTTCCTGGTGTTGTTTTGGAGTTCATATGATATCTGTGGTTTGGGCTGTAATGTTTAGCAGATGACCATGCACTTTAACCACTTATGGGACGGTTTTACAGCACAGTAGTAATTTGTAAGGTTCACTTGCAAAAAGAAACAAGTCACAAAGATTTCAGAAAGTTTACTTTTCCCAAGATATTTTCCCCTTGTTTTAATTACTTGACCTTTTAAACTTAGTAAGCAATAATTGTATGGAAAAAGTGTAAAATTAACTGGAGGTGTAAAGCTATAATTTGAAGTGAGTAGGTTTGAATTGCATAATTCTCTTCCCAGCATCTGACCCAAAGTGGATTCCATGTTATTGTTTCATGTTTTGTCATTTTTGGAACAATAACAAGGAAATTTCAGGATGCACTTCCCAGAACATTTTTTCTTGTCATTTGTGGACGCCCACACACGGACAAGAAACAGAAAAAGGCTAACGAGAAATTCAGCATGTGATTTTTATTATGTTAGCTGTTTGTAGCAATAGTGAATCGAATCTAGTCTGTATTTATGTGTATGAATCCACAGTTGCCTGGTTACGTAAAATCAAAAAGTTTGTAATCTTTTCAACTCAGCCATAATCTTCTGTCCATGAAGGTTGGCAATGGAATAGTATTATGTGTGAATGTTGTGTGCCCTCTGGTGTTTGGGGAATGCCATTGCAGAATTACATTGGTACTACATTGTCGTAACGTTTTTGTCCCAATCTTTGATAGTGGTCCAGAGAATGGATAATGTGACAGAGGGTATGCAGAATTATGGGGGCAAGATCAACGAAGTGGAGACAGATCTAAAGAAATTTGGTAAGATTTGCTTAGTTTGTTAAAGTCTGCAAAAAATAGATGGTTAAATTATTGAAATGACTTGAATTCCAAATATAATAATAATAAAAATAATAATAAAATAATAATAATAATTATTATTATTATTATTATTAGTAGTAGTAGTAGTAGTAGTAGTAGTAGTAGTAGTAGTAGTAGTAGTAGTAGTAGTATTGTTGTTGTTGTTGTTTATACCTACTGAGTAATGATGTATTTAAACATAAATCAATAAATAGATATTATTAAGCTTAAATATTCAGTCTTATTGCAAATATTGTTTCAAAACAAGACTCAAAGTATAATTTCACTTTAATGCATACTGTGTAAGCAAATGGTTGTATTTAATTTGACACTGCATGCTTTGTGCTCTGTGTCTGTCATGTTGTAGGTAACCAGGCGGGACAGAAGTCAATAAATGCTACCAGTGAAATCCGGACTTTTAAATCTGACTTGGAGACCCTGAGGAGGCAGATGGACGAGATCGCGCTCAGAGCCACAAAGAACCGGGACGTCCTGGAGGAGCTGCGTCTGACAGGGGGAGACATGCAGACCACGCACACCTCTTTACAGGGCGTTTTAGACTCCAACTTTGCCTCTCTGCGCTCCGTCAACCAGACCCTAATCTCCTACAGCGCCATGTTGGACAATCTACAGACGAACACGGCCTATCTCCAGTCGGAAATACAGACGCAGGTGAAAGTGCAGGGGGAGAGCCAGGTCACCATCAGTGCGCTAAACATCAGCCAAACTCAACAGAGAAACCTCCTGAGCAGTCTGCAGAAGACTGTGGAAGACGCAGGCCAGGCGGTGCAGAGACTCAAGAATGACTACCAGGTAAGCATTTTCTGTACCAGGGTTGCAAACACTAATCATATTAATTCTGATTAATCAATTTGTCTAAATGATTTACACCTAATTTAACAGTTACAAATTTTTATTTGGACTATAAACAGATTTTATAGCATGCAAAGTTTTAATTCCCTTAGATTTCTCTGCAAAATTAACAAATAATTTAATAATTAAAATAATGAATTAATGTATTATACATTATTATTAAGTAATTTTGTATTCCATAATACAAAATGTGTATTTTTAAGGTAATATAGGCTTATACATTTTTGGAAACTTTATTTTAATGTTTATTTATTTATTTATGTGTTAACTGATTTTTGACTTTCAAACACATAATAAATAACAACAGTGGAAACAGCAATAAAAATATGCAATATAATAGAGGGAAAAAAGAAATGCATGACAACATGTTGGAAAAGGAGGAGTAAGAAGTTCTTAAGTTAAATGTACTCTATTTCACTTTTGCTTTTTTGTCTTTTTTGTGTCCAAAATGGAGATTAGTCAATTCATCATCAATATCTCCTCTTCTAGGGTTTGCAGCAGAGCGCTCGTCAGGCCCGCTCTGACACCGAGTGGCTCAAAGAGAAAGTCCAGAACCTGCAGGTGTTAGCGGCTAATAACTCCGCCCTGACCCGTTCCAACGGGGAGGCACTGGAGGACCTGGGCGCTCAGCTCAGCACTTTGGCCAGTCAGATCCAGAATGCCTCAGCCCTGACGGAGATCCATGATCAGAGTCTCCGAGAGCTGATGGACCACCAGAGGGACCACGACAACAGCACCTCGGCCCGCTTCGACGAGGTGGAGGCACGATTGGACCGCCATGAGAGCGACATGGACCGGGTGACAGGGAACGTGAGCTTCTCCTCTCAGCTGCTGGGGGCCATCAGCTCCGACCTGAATGGGATGAGAGCGTGTGCGGAGACAGTGATGAAGCACACAGACCTGATCGTGGCTCTGAACAGCAGCGTGACTGAGGCTCGCGCTGACAGTAGAGACTTGAAGGCTCAACAGGACGACCTGGTGTCCCGTTTGGACAAAGAGGTGACCAGTCTGTCCACTGTCATGGAGGAGATGAAACTGGTGGACAGCAAACACTCACAGCTCATCACCAACTTCACCATCCTGCAAGGTCAGACCCACCTCACTTAATGATATAAGCTGAGCAGGTCTTACTCATTTACATACAGCTGTAATCTGTGCTCCCCTCTGTCCGTAGGCCCTCCTGGTCCCAGGGGTCCCAAAGGAGACAGGGGTGCACAGGGCCCTGTTGGTCAGAGCGGACCCAAGGGTGACAAAGGAGACAAAGGCGCGGCTGGGGTCGTGGGGCCTAAAGGAGAGAGAGGAGCTCCTGGTCCCACAGGTGCTGTAGGGCCAAAGGGTGCAGCAGGCGTGAGAGGCCTCCCTGGAGCCAAAGGGTCCAGAGGAGCTGGGGGCAGGCCTGGGATACCTGGTGAGAAAGGAGACGCAGGGTCTCAGGGGCAGCCTGGCCGGGACGGGCTTAGGGGCCTGCCGGGTCTTCCAGGAGAACCAGGGCCCAGAGGAGCCCCGGGACCCCCAGGTCAGGACGGTCTGCGGGGTCCTGTGGGCCCCATCGGCCCCCCTGGGCCTCCAGGTTTACCAGGACTCCCAGCTCCGCCCCCTCAGGTCCCACAGCCTCGGCCCACGCAGCTCCCCAAACCTCCTAAACCCCCAAAGCCCGCTGTAGCCACAGAGCAGCCTGAACGTACTGTGACCCGGGAGGTCCAGCCCACTGCCCCCACTACTGCTGTCCCTGGTGAGTGACATTTGTACTATATTAATATCTACTCCTAACTTTTATTATATTTACAGAGATTTTCTAAATATATGTAATTACATTTCAGGCTGCCCGCTAAACTTTAAAAAATGGAGAGGAAGCTGCTATTATTTTTCCACTGTTGCTCAAAGACTCAACTTTGATGAGGCCAACAGGTTTTGTACCAACATTTCAACACATTTGCTGATAATCAGTGACAATGATGAACAGGTATAAAGAGTAAAAATGCTTTATTTAAAGCCTGTAATGCATTCAACATAATTTTGTCACATTCTTTCTTCTATAGCAATACATTCAAAAATCTATTGTTGGGAAGACGTACTTCTGGCTGGGCCTCACAGACAGAGAGAAGGAGAATGAATGGAAATGGGTGGATGGGACGTTACCTGAGTTCACGTGAGTTCATGTATTATCAAGAAGTTATTCACAACATATTAAACAACTAAGCATGTTAATTAATAATGCATTGCATCCGATAACCTTTATTTGTTGCCTCTTAGGAATTGGAAGCCGGGGCAGCCTGATAACTGGACCCATGGACATGAGGACGGAGAGGACTGCGCTGGGCTCATTCACCAGGCCAAGTGGAACGACTTCTACTGCACTGACCGCATCGGCTTCATCTGTGAACGCCCAGCTGACGGTCTGAACTCAGTGTATTCTCTTTAGTCATAGAGGTGGAAAAGATGGGGATAAAGATGGACATTTATATGTACAGAGATAAAGCTTTCACTGTAGTAAAATCTGAAATGTGAAAGCATTAAAATATTACAATAAGCACCTTGACCATAATAGTCAAGTCTAGTGAAATTTATTTATGAAGCACATTTAAAAACAACCACTGCTGCCCAAACTGCTGTACAAATGCAATATAAAGTGCAATCTTATAAAACAAAACATGCAAAAGTACGATAATACCATCATTTTAGCCCATCCCTAAAGCATGATCTTTCATATTTATCTTTCATATGCACAATTGTTGTGAATGTATTTGATCCTCATATAAAAAACAAGGTTTTCATATTTTCTTTCATGACATCTAGTTTTATCTAATTAGTGAGTCAATCTAATCAGTGAGTCAATAACATACATGTTTTATTTCTCTTTTATTGTATAGACTTTCCAGTTTTATAGCAGCGGCCCCTCCCACATCAGCATGGATGAAGGAGGAGTTCTAGCGTTGACTAGAAGACTCTGATAAACTCAGTCAGTGTCACGGAGACCAGCACTGACTGATCAAAAGGCACTTTACAACAGTGGTGCAAAGGACTAAACAAGCACAGGCCGGGCCCCTGCTTTTGGAACAAAGGGTTTTATATGAAAACATAAGAATGTTGGAGTTCAAGTGAAGTCCTTATGTTGTACAGGATTATCTGTAAATAGTGACAAATTGTGTTCAAATAAATAATTTTTTTTCCTCTGTTCTGCAAATATATGAAATTATACTGCTATTAAAGCTACCGCTATTTTGTATTTTTGATACTACACAGACGTGAAACTGTGACCGTAACTAAGCATTCAGAAAGTGCCCATGGATCATTAAATGACTGCAACATTTTCTTACATTCACTGCCTTTAAAACCTTTATATGTACCTGTATTTTTAGACATATAAATACTATACAAGGGAGCCATTGTCCATTATGCCAAATTTGTGAATATCTTTTATTGGTTTGTGTGTGAGTAACTAATTAGCATCATGAAATGAAAGTTTATTGTATAATCATTTAGGCATCATTTATTATTATGCTTTTAAATGAATCAAATCCACCTACAGTAAAATAGTTAAGAAGACGTGTAACATTTGTTTTATTTAAGTAATAAAATGTGATTTTGATAAGCCTATGTTTGTGTAATTACTCTTTGTTGCAATAAAACAAATGTGTGGAATTCAACTTTAAAGGGGCATTAATTTTTTTTCTGGTAGAGGTTCGGCCACCTGCTTTGAGATGCCCTGCGTGAAATGTTCCACAGTATGGCATTAAACTTATCTATGAGACAAGCAGCTGATTCCACCCAGACCAAGTTAAAAGTCAAGTCAGTGTTGTTGAAAGGCAATCCCTTTCAGTCAAACTTGACTTATTATAGCCCTTATTATATTACAGTTCTTATTATAGATTCATGGTTTAATGTAATTTTGTGGAACATTACTTAAGTGATTGATTTTTAATTTATCCTGATGATTTACAAATTCAACCCACTAAAAGGATTGTAAATGACTTTTATCTTGTATAAATCCCGTCCAAAAATTTGCTTGGCAATAAAACTTCTAGTCCCATAATGCTTTAGTGGTGAAGCGTCGCCACCGTATGACCACGTGACTACCATCACCTGACGATGACATGTTATTTTTAGAGAAAGGGTGATTTCGCGTCTATATTTGGGTGAATAATATAGCTCATATCAAGTATTAGTATCTACATTATGAGTCGAATTAGTGGTATCTAAATCAGTCAATTTGCAGCTTTTATTCGGGATTCATTGTTTTGATTACCCAGCATGCCTAGCTTGTTGCCGTCTGACGGAGCCGAGTGAACTGTCTGGAGAGGAAGCTAACAGCAAGCTGCATTTATGAAGTTACTATGATTTATTGTCGTATGAAATAAAGAATTGCGGGAATTAGACTAATAAGAAGTCGCCAAGACATCAGCAATGCCTCTCTTCACGACAAACCCCTTTGATCAAGATGTGGGTGAGTAATAAAAGGGCAGGGGGCTGCGCAGGCTGTGGTCCCCCCTCGGGCTAACTCCACTCATCACAAAGCTTTGTTTGAGTTTTATATTGACATCATGTTAGAGGTAATTGTGGTAGACTGAGATACTGGTGGAAGAGACGGGCTTTTTGGTATATCATTGACATTGATCTAGTGTTTGTTGTGAATATAACACCCAGGCTGTGTCCATAATGTGGATGCAAGTGGCTAGCTGTCGAAAGCTAACATCTCTACACATTTTAGTCTTTCGTCCCAATACAGACGTAGTATTAAGGTATAACATATTCATAACATCGGTCATATAGTCGGTGGCAGACTGTAGCAAACGGCACCTCAGACGAACCGGGTCTGACTATATCAGTAGTAACGATAATACAACAATACAACAACTATATATACAACAAAGACAACATCAACTGCGCTTTCCATTGAAAGCATGTGACAGCAGTACAGTCAGTGATATGGACTCCCCTTTACTCTTTCATTTAACATTATGATTGTACAGATACTTATTCATGTTATTAGAGATGTTAAAGACTTAAAAAAATAACAATAATAATAATATTAGTGCATGGTTTATAAGGGGCTGAAAAGCAATGTAAGATGAGTCTTTATCTGTCCCACAATGGAAAACTTGCAGTTGGAATCAAGATAACAATAAACATAAAACCATAAATCATTAAGTCATATTCATAAAGCACAATAGTAGGCTAAAACTGTAACAACCCGTATCAGATCAATAAGGTTATGAGCTCAAGGCCACGCCTTTCCCTTGTCTTCACTATTGTATTTTTTTTTTCACAGAGAAAGCAACCAGTGAGATGAACACGGCTGAGGACTGGGGCCTCATTCTGGACATATGTGATAAGATAGGACAGTCACGCACTGGGTTAGTGAACAGTCTTCATAGTAAATCTAACTTTAGAATGGTACGTAGATAAGATTTGACAGTTAACACAACAATAATATGTATATCTTTGTAGGCCAAAGGAATGCCTTCGCTCTGTAATGAGACGGGTAAACCATAAGGATCCCCATGTGGCCATGCAGGCTCTCACTGTAAGCAATTAGTTTAAATATTTTTGTATTTTCTTACTTTTAAGGTTTAGGAGATTCCTTAGTTTGATACATATTTTACTCTCCCACCTCAGCTTCTTGGCGCTTGTGTCTCAAACTGCGGCAAAATTTTCCATTTGGAGGTGTGCTCTCGGGAGTTTGCCAGTGAAGTCAGTAGTGTATTAAACAAGGTATTAACTCTTGTTTATTTAGAATATTCATGTATTCACTGATTCTTTAAAACTGAACAAGGTAGTATAAGTGTATGACCTTAAATCTTCAGGGTCATCCTAAAGTGTGTGAGAAGCTGAAGGCCCTTATGGTAGAATGGGCAGAGGATTTCCGTAATGACCCCCAACTTAGTCTGATCTCAGCCATGATCAAAAACCTACGAGAGCAAGGGGTCACTTTCCCCGCTGTGGGTTCCCAGGTCAGTGCAGAAATTATATAAATGTTTTTTTGTATTTTTAACAAATTATTTATAAATATCAATGTTGCCATAGGCTGCAGAACAAGCAAAAGCAAGCCCAGCTTTAGTGGCAAAAGATCCAGCTACTGCAACCACCAAAAAAGAGGAAGAAGACCTGGCCAAAGGTAGGAAGGATGGGTTAAAAAGTTGATGCGATTTTAATTGTATATATTTTTTTTCCTAATTGTCTTTTTGTCTGAATTTAGTCGTATGCCAGTGTCTGCTTCAAATATGTTTATAGACATGCTTATTTTCTTCTAAACTGAGATTAGAGCAGCAAGTTTTTATTGTTGTTTAATTAAAAATAAACATGTTTTTATGTGGGCTAAATTATATTAAAAGAAACAATAAACTATACTGTATATATTGAGTATTTATTGTGCCTCTAATATTAAAGGAAAATAAAATACAGAAATGTTTACAAATTGTTTTATATTGTCCACAGATTGATTTATTGATTGACTTATATGATTGTTTGGGTTTTTTTTAATGAGCTTATGACTAATATTCATTTCACCTTTAGTTTACAATTAAGTATTTGTTGCAGGAAGGAACACAAGTATACCAGATTCTTTATGCATTTTAAATAACCTGCCACAATTTTCTCTGCTATTCTCTTTGTTTGTAGCTATTGAACTGTCCCTGAAGGAGCAGCGTCAGCAGCCTCAGACCTCCCTGTCCAGCCTGTACCCCAGCACCTCCAGTCTGCTCTCCTCTCACAAGTCCGACGGGAGGAAAGTCCGTGCCATCTACGACTTTGAGGCCGCTGAGGACAATGAGCTTACCTTCAAGTCCGGCGAAATCATTACTATTCTAGATGACAGGTGCAGTTAATTAGTAAAAGGTGAAATGAAAATCTAAGATATCTGTTTTAATTTATTTTTTCGGTGTGTGTGCAGTGATCCAAACTGGTGGAAAGGGGAAACGTATCAGGGAGTGGGTCTGTTCCCGTCCAACTTTGTGACGGCTGATCTGACAGCTGAGCCTGAAATGAGTGAGTACAATTCTATATAGCTGCTTCTTGACGTTCAAGAATTTGATCATGTAGTATTTCAGATGGAGGGCACGGCCTATAAAACTCTATAGATTTACTGTTTTTGAAAGAAATATCCAAACTACGATTTACAAATCTCAGGTGTATCAGTGCATCCCTAAACCTACTGGGTCCGTGGGGTTGTATGATTTATTGGAATTGGCCATTAGTAGAACCGTCAATTGGTAATTTCTGGAATGGTTGGACCTTTTGAGAATAACACTGTCATTGTTTCACCAAATAGTAAAGACAGAGAAGAAATCTGTGCAGTTCAGTGAAGACGTCCAGGTGGAAACTATAGAGCCAGAGCAGGAGCCTGTGTATATAGATGAGGTAAGTCCATAACTATACTATTATTAATTATGAATGCAAATATACAGTACAATACATAATGTACTAACCTTTTATTATGTGTTTCCTTTTTAGGATAAAATGGACCAGCTATTGCAGATGATCCAGAGTGCAGATCCCACAGATAACCAATCAGATAGTGTAGAACTCCTCCAGTTAGAAGGTAAAAGAAATATGAGAATAGAATATTATAGGGTGACTTTTTTATATGCAACACATTCAGGAGTTTAAAGGCACTGTACCTAATTTTTCTTAAAAATGTGAAAAACAGAATTGGTACATTTTAATCGGTTTGCAGTGGTCAAAACTTATTCTTCACTTTCCTAACCCGTTAGCAGTATCCTAATTATTTAGTTTATAAGCACTTATGACAGCCTTCTGAGGCCAGAACAGAGTTTTTCCGCAATAATGCTAATAACAACTATGCTAATGATGCTAATACCAACTAGTATGCTAACAGCACACCGGCCTTACTTCCTTATTCACAATAGATGAAAATGACTTATAATTAGATGCAGAAATCATACAGCAGTCTCATTTTGACCCTAAAAGCTGCTTTTACAATATATCTGTACAGGGGTAAGAAATGTTATTTTATTACATGAAAAAAATGGTACAGCCCCTTTTAATGTCGACTGTTTTTGCAGGTGCTTGTAATCAAATGGGGCCTCTCATTGACCAGAAGTTGGAGGACATAGACCGGTAATCATCTTGAATAGTGTTTTATATTGTACTTCTATAAATCATGTATCCGCATTACATCAGATACTATGAATGTGTCTTAATGTGTTATATTGTTGTGGTCTGCTGTCAACAGGAAACACTCAGAGTTGTCAGAGCTCAATGTAAAGGTGATGGAGGCTCTGTCTTTGTATGCCAAGTTGATGAATGAAGATCCAGTTTATGCCATGTATGCCAAGCTTCAGAGCCAACAGTACTACATGCAGCAGCCCAGCAACGCAACACAACAGGTGAGATCATAAACAAGATAACATAAACAATATTGGATTGGATCTAGGGTTTGTGTTTTTTTTATTGGGAGACTTGCATAGGCTTTAAGTTCAGCAGATATAATATAAGGTGTAAGATGTTTTTTTTTTACTTTTTCACGTATTATGTAAGTAAATAAAAAAATAGAAAAAAGGAAATACAGAAAATTAAATATATGACAATAATACAGATAAGGGAGGAAGGAGAACATTCTCAGTGAATAAACTGATTAATAATGTATGTTTGTGCTCTCTCCTCAGGTGTACCCAGGTCCGCCTGCCTCTGGGTCTTATGCCATGAGCGGCCCTGCAGTCCAGGGTTACACTGTTCCTATGGAGCAACTCCCAGCTGGAGCGCCTATTCCTGGACAACCAGCCCCTAGGTACAGTTTCTTCTTGTTCTTTTGTTGGAGTAAACAAGACCTGTGTGAGTAGTTGGAGTTTCTTCATTTTGGGTCAATCAGGAATTACTGTGGTTGAGACCTCGTCTGTAGTATAGAGAACATGATTTATTTATTATTCAAGGGGTACTCTGGTAGTTAATTAACTAGGTCTGACTGGCAAAATCATCATAGATATTCCTTGATTCCTGAAATATAAGGTGGAGGATACATGGACTCGACATGGATGACTCCACATCCAAATTGGGACTAAACTCCAAACTAAACCTTACCTAGACCAGGACGAAACCAGGGCTAGAACAAGGCCAAACCAAATTTACATCAGGATTAAATTGGGCTAAAACAGGATTAAATCAGGATAAGTGCGAACCCACTCTAGTCTCAAATGTCCTCTCTCTCTTGCAGTGACGTTCACATGTACATGGGACAGCCTCCGGTCTACACAGCGCCCCCTGGAAGCATGCCCCCCTCGGACGTCCAGTCCTACCAGAACCCTGCCACTGCCCCAGGACCAGCCCCAGGCCCTAATCCCCCTGCACTCACACAAACCCCAAACTACAGCGCCCCCTCTGGTCAGAGCATAGCACCTTCAGACGCTGGCCAAGCCCCTTACCTTGAGAAAGCATTGCTATAGGTCTCACTGTTAAGTTTGTTCACAGACCACACTTCAGGCCTGATCAAATAGAGGTTTAGCATGATGCCCGTGTGTTAAATTTCATGTAAGAATTGTTTTTTGGGGGACAGGGTGGTTGGAGTGCTCATGCCTCTAAGCAAAGCTGTTTATAAAATTCTCAGGCAGACTAATAGTAACCTCTTTGCTGATCTCCCAGTGTTATAAAGGATTCCAAATTGTCCCCATCAAAGAAATGAGTGAATGGTTGTCTGACGGTATAAAAGTGACTACCTAACAACTAGTTAAAAGTGGCTATTGATCAGGTCTTAAGTAACTTGGATTTGTTCAAACCATCTATAAGAGCGCTCAACTGGAGATAATGAAGTGAAAAAGGTAAATGCATTTTAATATTGGTGACTCCTTTATGGCCATGAGATGGGTTGCACAGTCAGTCAGTAGGTTGTCATTTTAACATTTGAATATTTTATTGCTGCACTTTGGTTTATTTATAATTTTTCATTGTTTTGCGACCTCTTTTTGATCAGCCCTGAAAAAAACACTGGATACATAATACACTAAGACATACTATGGGAAAGGCATCTTCTATAGTATGTAATAACTTCTCATTTACTAACTGAACAGTCACTAGAGGGCAGCCTTCTCATTCACTCCTCAGATGAAAACTGGCTATGGATCACACAGGCTTAACATGGCGTTTTTATTCTAATGATAAAAGGACTTGTATGATTATTAAAAAATAGATTACTTCTCTGTATATGTTGTTCACTTTTAGAAGTACTGAAACTGACGCCACTTTTTGTTTTTTTTGGAGGGAAAAATCTCAAGAAGCAGCATGCACAACCCTTTTGTAAATACTGTAATGATTTGGTAGTGACCACAAATCAAGTGTGTTCAATTCCCAGCCTTAAGGTAGACCATTTTAGATTAGTGGTACTGAATCAAAAAGACACAAAGGCGCAAGTGCTTATGTACTTTATATGGCAAAAATGTATTATAATGTATACACTACACTAGATAATAAAATGGTGCATTCAGACTTATATAATTCACTTAAGCCTGTAACTAACTGGTCATATTTACTAAGCTAAAGCTGAATTTTACAATCAGTCTCTCTCAAAGAATTTCTATTATAATTAATTATTCCTATTCATGGGTTTCAGGCAAATAATTCCTTCCTGATTTGTGCGGTCCTTTCCCTAATCAGAAGATATAAAATTTTGATTTGATTACTTCATTGCTATGCCCTCTGTCGCCATAGCAATTAAGCTTAAATACCCATGAATAATATGAAACCAAAACTAGCAGTTGCTGCAAAACTGATTTTGCATTTGCCAATATTGTAATAATAAGAATCAAATTGTGAAGTCTACCTTTTGTAAATTGAATCATTCGGCTGGTTGGTCACACTTGTATCAGAGGAGCGTAAAACTGGCTGAACCCCAAGAGTTGAAAACATTCGTGTTTAAAAACGTTATTTTCGTAGTGCATTTTAACTTATGGTTTTGATTGTTATGCTATTTTTAAATGGAGAAATCTTGCAGGATGGATGTATGTATTCACAGAGCAGGCGTATGATGTATTATTTTGTTGTATATTTAAATTACTCGGGACATGTCTGTGTTGTACTATAAGGTCAAATGTGAATAACAAGCCACCCTCAAAATTTTGGAGAGCAAAAAAACTAATTTCAGGGTTTGTTGACATCTCTAGGCTCTCAGTCAGATACAGTGTTGAAGCTTTAAGATCAAAATATTCAAAAACTCACCTTTCTCATGTTTGAAAAATGCTGCTTCTCGAGTTGTTTGTGAGTATTGATAGGATTGAAATTGCAAACTACATAATATGTTGTAGCTATAATGTATAATGATGCACAGGGAAGGAAGAGTACGAATGAAAACTTGACTTTTTAGGATGTTGTGTTCTCAACTACATTTCATTATAACACTGTTTTCTCCTTTATAATGCAACTACTCAACTACTCAACTTAGACAGGTCAAAACATTACAAAGTCATAGAAAAGTCAATGCATTTCTGTTGCTCATTTTAAAGGCATAAGCATTTATTATAAAAGTTGAGTATTTCAAATTAGATTTTAATTTGTGGTTCATTATTTAATTTCATATCCCATTATTTAACTTTGAGTGTTTTTTGTTGGTTTTTTTTTGGTCTGGATACCCTTTCTAACACACTTTTAAGTTTGTTTTATTTACAATACTGATTAGTATTTATCATGACTAATAAAAACTCAATTAAAAATGTGTTAAATATATGAAACTTTTCAATCTTTATAATATACAGCTAAATTTAAACTTAAAAATGAAAGACTGAAATGCACTGACATTTTCATGATATGTTCTTGCTGATTTAATGATGATTTAAGATTTTGTACTGCCTTCCTCTGACTTAAAAAGTAGCTAATAAGCAGTTGGATATAAGATGGTATCTGATAAACTTGCAGGTATTGTGGGACCATTATTTGGACTTGGAGCCAGTCTATATCACACATTTTGAACATGTAACGTATTGTGGCAGCACACCGATGCACTGCAACATGGGGTAACTGTTGTACAGGATCCGGAGGCTTCCTGTTTAAGTTAATGTCGGAAGGAACATCACTTTATTGTACAAGTACTGTCTAAAGTTGTACCCCGCTGTTGGTATGTATTCTTTTAACCATACTTATTAATTGGTATTGACAATAAAAACAGGCCAAATGTACAGAATAACGAGTATGGACATTTTTTTTCTTTTGCACAATTTAACTAATCTTAAAGGTTATTGTAGGTCACACATCAGTTTAGTGGACTGGTTGTTTGAAGTGCGTATGACAGGGTTTTATAATTAATACTTACAGGGATAGTACCTGTGGTAAATAGTTGTCATACTTTTATGTCAGTCAAGTGGTTGTTTGTGGACAAAAGTTGTAGTAAAGAAAAGTAAAGAAAAGCACAAAAATACAAGACATAGCGGTGAGTTTCAAAACGGAATACGTCTATCAACCCAAAAGATTCTCAAATGCAGGGACAATTTAACTATTATTTAATAACATCTGTGTAATTTAGACAAGTCTTGAGCCTTTTTTACAGTATGGTTCCTAGGTAAAAGTTGGAATTACCTCTAAGTTTGTCACATCTGCTGCCCGTGTGCAACCAGGAATTAAAATGAGTAGAACTCTTAAAAAATAGTTACGTTGACTCTGAAATGAGTAGACATGACATATGCACTGTAATGTGAGGCAGATTTGAATCATGTCAGGTGAATATGACTGTACCAACTCAAATTTATCTGAATCTTTTTTTAAAGGTTTAATTTAGTCAATCATTACCGAAGTGCCTCATGCTGCTACAATAAAAATGGCGTATGTAAACTCTACTAAACCATGAAGCATGAATATGTTCTACATGTGTAAAATGCGTTGTAATGTGTGTAGAATTTTATATATTTATTTATTTATTTATTTATTTATTTATTATTTTATTTTTTATTTTTTTTCTCATAAACAAAATTCTGAAATGTGGGAACTTTGAGGGTTGGAGTTTGGTTCATTTGACTGGTGTAGGTCTTGTCTCTGGGACGTATATCCACTGACAGGCTGTACTTCTGCTATAGCCTACTTTTGATTTAAATTGTACAGAGGAAACCCTAAAATCGCTGATGCCATGGCTCTATAATAAGAACAAACCAATTTGTCTTGTGTGGAGATATATTGCCCACCTCTATTCCAGTGGACTAATTTCTTTTTCATTAGCCTATGTATTTTTTTATTAGGCCTACGCAAATTACAGTTGTTTAGGTCAAAATTAGACAAATCGTATAGGTTATTAAACCTCAACAGGTTAGATCCCAGGAATAAACCTAACTTCGCGAGTATCACCTTAAGGTTAAGGGATGGGAGTGTGCTTTTCTAGCCCCATAAAGCCTTGTACATTAAACAGTACCACACGTGGTGCACTGTAAGCGCTCCAGCTGTTCAGAGTTCAGTACGGCTTCTGGAGACATGCCTGTGAAAAGTGTTTAGCACCTGAACGCATCATCCTGGGGCCACTATGCCGTCTGGAAAAACTGTCAAACTGATTGTATATGAAATCTTGGAGTTTACCGCCTTCGTTGCCCCAGTCTTTGTGGTTTTGGAGAGATTTGCAGGTCTGCTCCGGGACATAGCCAACGGGGACTGGACCACGTACTGGCTGATCGTGTCCGTATCCGTCGCGTACGTGGCCACAGTGACGCTGGTGGCGTGGGCTCCGCTGGAGTATATGGTCCTGAAGAGACGCAGGTTCATCGTAGAAATTTCACAATGGTAGGAGTAACATACATTGTAATATAATGTTAGAATGTTATTGGAAATATTCGGCTTAGTGTAGGCCTATTATTTTATTTATTGGGGTTATATTTGTTCTCGTGGTTTCTCCCTCTTTGAGGTCTAGCCACTTCTTTGTCATTTATATGATATGGCCATTGAAAGTAGGCTGTATTAATGATTAGTCACAATAGCACTAATTAATCATATTTTGCAGGTATGTTTGGCAAATTACACTGTGCCCATTAGTACCAATTTACTGTTTTTATTAGTTAAACATTTGTATAGGCTAGTGGTAGTAGTACAATTTAAGTTATGTTTAATATATATATTAAAGATAACTATATATGAAGTACAGTGTGTGTGAGTGTGTGTGTGTGTGTGTGTATATATATATATATATGAAATAAATGCATATTGCTCATTCTTTATCTGTTGTGTCACCAGGAGACCCACAGTCCTGGTCTATCTTGTCCTCTCCACGGCTCCATGTTTTGGGATTCTTATTGCCAGCTCCAAGGTACCACCATTTACCACAATAGCAGTGTGATGTGTTTTTGTAAGCAGTGACTGAAGCTTTATTATTGATATTAAAAGCATGCACCATCATGGAGTGTGACCTGATGGTGCACTGACAAAGCACAATTCAATATGCTGTAGATACGCCAAACATGGATCACAGGAGTGCTACTTGCTTTTTGTAGATTTGTTGTAGAAGGACTCAGACATGTGACTGGGATCATCACGAGACTGGCATACTCAGTAACTCGCAGTTGTTTTCTCATTAACTCATACTTTACTACTATGTAATTGCACCTTCTGTTGTATCATTCTCTTGTTCAAACAGCTCAGAAAAAGTAGAGTAGTAGAAAACAATATGTTTAACCAGTTGACCACTGCATCAGGTTAAAATGCAGTATATTGCATAGATTGTCACTTTGT
>KN476933.1:2798-19051 GCA_000787095.1 Periophthalmodon schlosseri | reverse complement strand
CACACACACACACACACACACAATGGATTGGAATAATCAGTATATTTCACAGGATATTCTACAATGCATCGCTATTTTTAAAACAAATATATATGTCATACTTATGTCAAAAATCTTTGCAAAATTCATTGCAGATCATGCAGACTTTTAATGTTTTAAAAGTAAACTAAAAGGTATCTGCTTCTCCTTAGCGTTCACACTTCACTGTGATGGGAGACTCCCAGCCATAATTTCTATGCAGTAATCAATTTGAAATAAAAGAACCGAAAGTATGATATGTTGCTGTACATGAGAAATAGGGCTGAACGATTGAGGAAAAATATCACATTTTTCAGACAAATATTGCGAATAGATTTGCGGTTTGTGTTTTAATAGTAGGATTCTGTTCAAAGTTCACATTTTAAACACGTCAAAAAGACTAAAATATGAACTGACAAAGTAGTACTAGTAGTTTTGTAACTATTGTGTTGTCCAAATAAATAAATAAATAAATAATAAAATACAAGAATCATATTTCAGAACATGTTTGTACTTGGACAGGGCATTTTGTTGTTTGTGGAGGAATTTATGGTACTTCAAAAATTGCAGCCTCTGTGATTTGCTAATTGCAGCCCTAATGTGAAAAGTAGTGTTTCGTACCAAGTCCAGAGGAAGACGACTCGCTGTCAGCCAATGAGGAGGAGTCTACATGGTCATGTGACAGCCCATCCATGAGTGGTATGGAGAGCTCGGAGGATGGCACAGAGGAGTCGTATATTCCAGAATCCCGTGGGGGAGGTTCAGGGGGGGAAGGGTCCGGTCCCGGGTCTAGACCCTGGTCTAGACCCTGGACCAGGCCCGAGTCCTGGTCTTGAACTGGTCTCAGCTGGACCACAGGTGGTGGAGTCTTCACATACGGGATAATTACAGAGGACACAGCAGAGGAGGAGGGGGCAGGTAGACTGGAGCTGCACCTGCACAACACAAAACAGTACAGGTGATAAGTTTGTGAGACCAAAAGAAAGCAACAAAATACCATAATTAGAGCTGCGTAAAGTAACCCAATTTTCAAACCAGGGAAGGAGGAAGTAGGTATTTAAATGTATCTAACTTATTCGTAGTCCTCATTCACCTTTTGGCACGTCGCTAATATTGCAGGAATTTTTGTGATTCAGGGACATTCAAACATGCAATACTAAAAGGGTCTATATCATGTAACCCATATACTCAACTTTCTGTTTATAGGTCACATTTGAGGACTTTTGGCCAGTCAATATTGCGACTGTCATTTTGTCAATCTCCATGACAATTATTAGACAATACTGTACCAATCAGAAATGTGCAAAAATGTGCCTGTAAATGTCTCATTTGAGGTTCAAGTTTGACACATTTTTAATCAGCTATTTTCACTGTGTCTTTAATAGTTCTTTATTACAGATAACATACTCAATAGTCTAAAAACTGTAGTATGCAAACTTGTTCTGGTGAAATGCAGACTCCTCTTCAGTCCTAGTCTTCAATAATTGGTATAATAATTGGTCCCATTTCAGACCTGGTTTTAGCCCTAGTTAAGATCTGGTATAGTCCTGTTATAGTCCTTTGTTTGAAAAGTCTAAAGGTATGTACATGTTTTGAGTTTACTGGAGTTTTACCTGGAGGAGGCTCTAGGCAGGGACTGAGAGCAACGTGGACCCGGATCATAACCAGGACTATAACTCGGACTTAGACTCGTCACTGAGCCTGGGCCGGATCCTGGCGCCAACAAGACCAGGTTCCTCTTTGGTGCCGAGTCTAGAGTCTTCACTGCAACTTCATTCAAGACTAAACTGGACTGTGGCGCTGATGTGGGTGTGGCCTCGCAGGAAACAGGAAGTGAGCTGGGGGCGGGACTTCCAGTTTGCGAGTGCAGTTGTTGGTCGAACCAGTCGGGGTTCTGCGAGATGAACTGGTGCATGTTACAGATGGAGACGTACAGAGAGCGACCAGATTTGCTCCTGAAGTAGTTCCTGCGTGAGATGTTAGGGGGCGCTCCGTCCCACAGCGAGGAGTGAGACGAGTGCAGACGAGAGAAGAGCTGTGGCAACTGGTCCATCAACTTCAGCCTGAAAACAGAAAAAAATATGTTTCAAAATAAGATATTTGCACAATAATCTAATCTTCTATTGTGCGTTATATCAAATAAATAAATAAATAAAAATAAATATTCTTTGGTGCAGAAAAGCTCCACCTTATACTAATAATGAGACCTCAGATTTTGTAATAATAATAATAATAATAATGTCTTTGTACGATTGCATTTGAAAAGCCTCTCAAAGCGCTACACTAGGGCTCCCTCTAACGATTATTTTGCTACTCAATTATAACTGCAAAAGGCCCGTAAATATGAGCATTTATTCAATCTGACGCAATCTCATGAAGCACTCAGTTTCAATTTTCCCCAAATAGTTATCTATCTGAATAAGCAAATCTCCTGTTCAGTTTTTAAAGGTACAGTATGTAACTTTCTGGAGGTGGCACCTCACATGCATGAATCCATGGAAACAGAAAGTTAAAAGCATACTTCGGAACATTCTCCATGGAGATAGATAAGTTTAGCCAAGTTCTGGAATATTATAGCCAAAAGAAAAACATTTCCATAGAAATAAGCAGGAGGAGGAGGCGCTCCTCCAGGCCAAAGAAGAGTCAGGCTTGTGGAGATGCAAGTCCGCTCACAGTAAAGATGCGTGTTTTACATTTTTAGTGCGATAACAACCTAAAAGAAAAAAACCTGCTTTCATTTTAGTTTTTTTTTGTTTTTTTCCCCCCTTAAAAAGTTCCATAGGTCCTGCTTTAAGTCTATAAATCCTCACCAGACTCATTGTGAGAATTTCTGCAGTCAAATTGGTTTCACTACAACTGCGTGCATGTATAAGGATGTGGGTCACATCACTACACGCTTTGTTTTTGGTTTTCATATTGTTGACGGCAGAGGAAGTTATAATGCAAATCAGGTCAAAACCCTCTTTTAAAGAGTGTTTTCAAACTAAAGACAAAGGCAAAGCTAGACCCTCTTTTCTGTCGACAGGCCTGTTAATACACAAACCCTGCATATTTTGGCTGTTCTTCTCTCAAACAGAAAACACCCTGTTGCACCTTGTGATGTCATGTGTCAATACAGGAACTGCTCCACTGTATTTTTAAACTCCATATATCAAAATCATTTGGATAATTTCAGCCCTGGAATTGCCCATCTCTGCTGAACAAAGGTAAAAGGTAGCTGTTAATTAGAAAACTACCTCTTCATGACATCATGAAGGACCTTTAAATAAATTTTAACAATATTCATTTTAGCTGCCCCCCACCAGTAATTAATAATAATTATTTATGTATTGTTTATTTGAATAGGGACAAATACAACACAGATTAACATTCAATTAAGTAATTTGATGTGGGTATCACAGTATGTTATTTGGATGCAATTATGGCCCTGTCATAAAGCATTGTAAAACCTCTTCTAAATTAGTACATTTGAATTAAACAATGTCTTAATAGTAGATCAAACTCACCTTGGGGCCAGGGTGAGCGCTGTGGGGATGTCATTCTCTGTGGAATAATCAAAATAAACAGCCATGAAGCGGCTCAGCTCCTTCTCGCTCTGTTTGGCCAATCGCAGTTGCTCCGAGATCATTGCCACGGTAACCAGGAACAAGTCACCCCCACCACTGCTGCCGATTGGTCCGCTGTCCTTGGAGGCGGGACGTTCACTGCCACCGACTGGCCCGCTGTCTTTGGGGGCGGAGCTGCTGTTGCCGCGCCGTCCAACGGGAGTTTTTCCACGACGACTCTTCCTCTCAACAAAATAACTGTCACAACATTTGGAAATAGATAAATTAAATTGACAAAAATAGCCAATTAGATAACATTACTTTCCTATTACACATTATAAAGTATTGTTGCCACTCTGAAGCCTCCTGAATCAACAAACTGAAACCTAAAAATACTGAAACCTGCTGTGGGTTTTCATTGACTACAAACCTGTCATAATACTTTTCTATATTTACCCAAGCTTTTTGAGATCAAAACATTAACCAGAGTACTTAAAAACAGAAAAAAATGAACTAGTTATTTTAATCTGTTTACAGTGGTCCAAAGTTATTCCTCACTTACTTTATGCATTCTGAGCATCCTGATTATTCACAGCGATGAGTTTATAAGCGATTTTCACAACTTTCAGAGACCAGAGAGGAGTTTTTCTGTCATGGTAACGTTAACATCATAGTATGCTAATGTGCATTTCCTGATTATTAGACAATAAATAATTAGCTATAGTTAGCATGCAGCAGACTTATTTTGACCTCAAGAACTGCTTATGCAATATATCTGTACGGGGGAAAGACAAATTTTGCCCAAATACATGGGAAAGAAATTGGGTACAGGCCCTTTAAATTAGATTAGTTTAATTCAGAGTCTCACCGAAGCCCTTTGGAGCAGATTGTGATGATGAAATCTGCTTCGTCCAACTGTCGACTCAACCACGACATCTGTCCCTCTCTGCACATGTCCAAATGCTCCCACAGGTCCAATACCACCTGAACACAACACGAGGTGTTTAGGGACAGCAGGATAAACCAGTGCATGTTCAAATGTTCCTACAAACTCAACACCAATGGTGATGATGTTTGGGGCAGACCTATTTTTATGTAAAAAAAATTTGAACAGCCCAAGTCATTTTAATTAGTACACATCTAACATCAAAAGCCTCCTATCTGTTCCTCTCTCTCCCATTAAAAATATTGGTAGTTAAAGGTGCACTATGTACCATTTCTGTTCATCTCCATGGAGATGTTATTGTTTCCTGGAATGCTCCACAGTATGGCTTTAATCTTACATATCCCCATGGTGGTGTCACTAGGTAAACTGAGAACTGATGTTTTTCAACTTTTTTGTTGTTTGTTTTTAGCAAAGAAAAAAACACCTTTACATGACTAAATCCAAAAGAGATAGATTTAATGCAATACTGTGGAATATTCCAGGCCAAGCAACAATAATATCTCCATGGAGATGGGCAGGTGACATACCTCCTACCAGAAAAGTTACATATTGCACCTTTAAATAAATATTTCTTGTTGATTTTCAGCTCTGTACCTCACATCCGCAGAAGTCTTGCAGGAAGTAAGCGAAGGCCTGCACCACACTGTTGTGTTTGGGGCAGTCCCTGTTTGAGTAACACAGGAACACTTTGGGGCGGGGCCAAGGACGCTCCGAGATCAACGCCGCGCTCTGATTGGACGATTCACTGCTCTCCTCGTCCAGGTGACTGTAGATGTTCTCTGTAAGGAAGATACAAGGGTATAATTTTCTAATTTCAAAGCATACAAAGCAAAGGATGCAAGCAGGGGGCATAAGAAAACTGTTTAAACAAGGCAAGAAATTGCACATGAATGCCCCTTAATGTTTTAATTCCCACTGGATAATTGAGAAATAATTTAGATAGTAGAGGTGAAGCAAAGTTTGACCTTTAATGCAGACTGCAGCAAAAGAATCATGAAAGAACAATATTTTATGTTTTTTGTATGTTTATGTATTTTACCTTTTTTCTGGTCATTTTATCTGATTATTATGCAGCATTCACAAGTTTAAAGAGGGGGTATTTTACTTCTATCGGGTATTAACTCCTAACACATAACAAATTTAGATCACCATGTTACCTTTTATTGTTATTATTTATTGTTTTGCTATATTCGCAGAAAACAATGTAATAATATGTTTTCACACTCCTTTTTGACGCTCTAAGTCCCGCCCTCCCTTTACTCTCACTCCCCCTTCAGAGCACTATCACAACACAATCAGGGTGCATCCCACTAATGAAACTACAGCACATTGCATCAGGTTTCTCAAGTTGTAGTGTACAGTTTTGTATCATGTTTTTGTATATTTATAGAAAATTATTATTTGGGAGCATGGATGATGAGTTCAAATAGGGCCCAGATGAGATCACTAAAATACTCAAACATGCAGGGATGACAGCTAAAACCATTTCAGACATGTTTTTCATAAGGGAACAATGTTATAACATGGTAGAAAATACCCCTTTAATGTTTCATATGTCTCATATGAATTAATTTGTTTTTAGTTAGTTTTTTTGTTCAATTAATTATGACTAAAAGCACTTGAGTAATGTCCAATTCACAAGTTCATCTTTTCATATGATTAGAATGAGTGATGAAAACACAGAGGATAACCAAATATACATCAGGGTAATAGAGGGACTTTTTCTAGCTTTTTGTGTAAATTCAAATTGTTGCTTTTAAGTCCATTTTAATTCATAAACAAAGAGCATATATTAGACTCAGACCTTGCTGTTTCTTGCGGCACATGACGGTGAAGAGGGTGGCAAAGGCGGAGAGGATGACCAAAGGGACTGTTATGGCCATGGCTCTGATCGGACCGGCCCATGGAGAATGGACTGAAACATAAGACACATTCAGAATCACAGATATCACACCAGTGGCTTTCAAACTGCAGAATGTGTGATTAGCAGGCCTCTGGTTGTAGACATTAATTCATATTTAGTTTATTTGTAAATATTTTCCAGTAAGTGAAGTGTATTATGGATGAAGATCACTTGTTTCGGGCTTTTTGATTTAATAATGTGTTTGTAAAAAAATTGTACTGTTTTTTCCAGATAACGATTAATAACGATTATGATTAATTGCTGCAGCTCATCTGTTTCAGTTTTTTAGCCCTTATTGTATCTAAACTCTGCAGACTCAAATCTACAAGTCAATACAGAGTTTAACATGTAGCACAGGCCACATTTAGAACTGCAAAAAAAAAAAAAATACAAGGGTCATAGAGGAAAATACAGCGTAAAATTTCTAGGCTTTGGGTAGAGATAGAGGAGATTTAATGTTTCAATTGGTCTCGTCTCTATAGTACCATATTTTTAATTACCTTGACTGACGTGGAATTGTGTCTGTCTCCTGGTCACATTGCTGTCGTCTCTGAGCTGAAAAACAAAACCAGGAACATGAATTAAACCAAATACAAATAAAAGAATATTATTTTAAAGTTCAGAATGTAGCGGTTCGGAATGGGACAAAAAAAAAGGTAGATAATAATTTGTGCTACATTTTATATAAATGTGATAATTGGCAACAAAGATAATTGGCATAATACAACCAGATTGATGTTACCCTCTAGATTGTTATAAGTCAAAACAACAACAAGCACAATTCTTTAATAGTAGTTTTAACTAAAATTAACAGATAATAATTAATATCTATAGCACTTTAAACTGTCAGCAATTTTAATACATATTGTGATATTGTCATTAATTACAATTATTTTGCCGGCACAAAATTTTCACATCTGGTAGAGTTGTACCTCGATGCTGTAGGTTCCTGGAGTGACGTCATAGAGGATACAGGTGGTTCTGGGCTGGTTCAGATCCTGACGACAAAATGTTTTCAAAAATTAATATACAAGATTCAATGAGATTTGTGACTTAAAGGTGCACTGCGTAACTTTTCTGGTGGAGGGTCTGCAACCTGATTATCTCTATAGAAATGTTTTTGCTTTACCTGGAATGTTCCACAATATGACTTATCTATTTCCATGGGAACAAGCAAGTGATGCCAAGTTACATTCTCACAGTAAGAATGCATATTTTTCAAGATGCATTTTGTAGCAATAAAATCATCTTTAATTGAATTAATGCAAGAAAAATACTCCCGTAGAACCTTACAAGCAAAGCACATCTCCATGGAAACAAGCAGAAAAGTTACATAGTGCATTTTAAAACAATAACTGATGAAACAGCCATAATGCTCTTACCGGTTTGCAGCGCTGCATCTTGAAGGGTCCGTCCTGTCTGAGTTTGTAGTAAAGGTAGTACACACTGAGGTGAAAGGTCGAGGGGGCGGGGTCAAAGGTCACGTGGAGGTTAGAGCCGAACTGAGACACGTTCAAGGACTTGGGCTTCCAGACTGAGAAAGAGAGTGAGGAGGGAAAATAGGAGAGAGAGGGGTAAAGTTGTTGTACATTTCAGAAATTTACTTTTAAACGGTGGTGGAAAGAGTACTGAAAATTTGTACTCAAGTAAATGTACAGTTACTTGGCTAATAATGTACTCTATCACTAATACCAAAATTTTACAAAAACTACACATGAAAAAATACTACTCAGAGTACTAGTTACTTTTAGTTTTTAATGCAATTTTAGAAACATTTTAGATCACACTTTTATACAAAACTTGATCAATCAAAAAGTATAAAGTGGAATTCAGTCTTTTTCTGGTCAATTAGAGAAGGCGATGCAGGGCTGTTTTAATTAGTTAGTACAATTACTTACTTACAAGTACAAGTACAAGTACAAACAGGTTAAAATAACTTTGACTCAAACTCACAGGGTTTACACACGAGGCTCTCAGCTCCCAGCAGCACCTCACAGGCTGAAAATACAAGACAATACTGCATTCATATCAAGTAATACAGTGGATAATAATACAGTTTTATATATGCTTCATTTCCAAAGGTCACGAGATTCACTGTAGGGCTGAACGATTTGGGGAAAAATATCGAATTGTGATTTTTCTGATAAGCATTGTGATTAGATTTGGAATTTATGTTTTAATACAAGATTCTGTTCACAGTTCATATTTTAAACAGGTCAAGACAGAAATACAAACACAAACAAACTAACAAACTAACACAAGAATCACATTTCGAAACACGTTTGTACAGATCTAAACTACAGGGTTAGCAATTTTTACGCAGAATAAGACAGGGCATTTTGTTGTTTGTGGAGGAAATTATGGTACGTCAAAAATTGCTGTGATTTGTTAATTGCGTCCATTCAAATTGTGGTTTTGATTCAAGTACGATTAACTTGCAGCCCCAATTCATTGTTTAATATTTGCATATTTCTGGCTGAAACTCACAGTTGGTTCGAAGGAAAGATGGAGGAAAGAAGCTTTCATTCATCAGAGAGGGAAAAGGCACGACTCGGATCATGTAGTCTGTGTCGAAGGAGAGGCTGGTGAACGGCTGACTGCTCAACCTCTGGAAAACATAGACAGACATAAACAGAAAAACAACGGGATTAGACTTTGAATGCTCTTTCGATGAAGATGAAGTACTCTACGAGAAAAGTTACATAGTGCACCTTCAAAATTAAGAGAAGGAAAGCCCACTAGACACAAGGACAAACATGCATACTCTGCACAGAAATAACTGGGCAGGTTGGGAGTCGAACCTGGAACCTGCTTGCTGTGAGATGACTGTGCCTGCCGCTCACCCACCTTGTCACCAATATATGGTAAATGGTCACATTTTATATAGTGCTTTTCCACTTTCAAGGCACTCAAAGCACTTAACATCAAGGAACCACTCACCCATTCACACACATTCAAAAACCAGTGTACACAGACACTGGGGGAGAGATGGGTTAAGTGTCTTGCCCATGTACACAATGACAGCATTCATATGTGGGAGCTGGAATCACACTGCCAACCTTCAGATCAGTGGACAAACACTACAACAACTGATCTACTGTCACCCAATCTATAATAATGACCCATAACTGAAACGTACCGTCATTTCTTAGCATCAGTGATAGGGTCTTTTTAATGGAGAGGTCTACAGCTAATCCTCTGTTAGTAAAAGCGTGTGGTTTGGAGCACGGTTTGGACTTGGCCCAGATTGGGCTGTTTTTTGTGTTAAATGACAATGATTAAAAGCCTGGATAGTTTATATTCAGAAAAATAATATTGAAAAGTTTTTGTTTTTAAAAAAAACAAAATTAAATTCAAGAAATTAAAAGAAAAAATTCTGTTTTTGTCACATCGTCTAGCCCTGGCCCTCAGACCATTTTTTCTTGGCCCTCAGGCTACACCCTGAATTGGCCCAAATTACCAAAAGCACTACTTTTTCACTGCATGTTTTAATAATCGATCTTTATAAACTCATTATCAAACAGCGTGTCTCATTTAGGTTCTCAGCCTAACTTAATGTCTAACCTGTTTTTCATGCATCCATTTGAATGATTCCCTGTATTGACCATCGGTCTGTGGCTCTTGATAAGCCCTCTGCTTTGTCTGTGTTTTAATGTGAGGCCCTTGATGACAAATGTTTGGACAAGCCAGGCCTAGCCTCATTTTCAAGATATGTTTTTAAGCAATAAAAACGTACCGTGCTCTTGTAGGTATAGTTGAGTTGCCGTGGCTCTTTGAGGATCAGGTGTTGACACTGTTTTCTCTCTGGATTCTTGTCTTCCAGATAAACCCTAAACCCTTTAATGTGTTCGATACCTGGAAAATACAGATATAAATACAATATATTTAATCACATTGATTAGTGTAAATAGATCCTTGATGCACTGTAACTTTTCTGGTAGAGGGTCTGCCACCTTCTTGTCTATGCGAAGATGTTATTACTTTGCCCTGAATGCTTCACTGTATGGCATTAAACCTATTGATCGCCATGGAAACAGGCTGTTGACATCTCCAGGCCAAGTTACAGATTACAAAATTTGTGGAGAGAAGTTTTTAATTAGTTTTATTTGCACTAAAACATCTCTAATAGTAGATAAGTTACATACTGTGGAACATTTCAAGCAAAATAAGAGCATTTCCATGGAGATAAGCAGGTGGTGGACCAAAAAAGTTACATAGTGCACCTTTAAAAGTACTTAAAATAGCTAAACCTGGATGGCATTTGGGACTCAACCAGGACTCAACCAGGACTCAACCAGGAGTCAACCAGGACTCAACCAGGAGTCAACCAGGAGTCAACCAGGAGTCAACCAGGACTCATCCAGGACTCATCCAGGACTAATCCATTAACCTCTGTTTAGTACTTTCTCCCTTGTCTTACTCAAGTCCAGTCATTATATGGACCTATAATATAATGCAACATTAAAGGCAGACAAACCTAAACCAGGTCTAAACCAGGTCTAAACCAGGTCTAACCCAGGTCTAAACCACGTCTAAACCACGTCTAAACCACGTCTAAACCACGTCTAAACCACGTCTAAACCACGTCTAAACCACGTTCACAGTCTAGCTCTAGACCTGTATAGTCTCTGCTCGGGCTCATCTTGCAGTGATTATACATTGAAGCGGTGGAGCAGGTTTTGGGTCCTGGGGCAGATTCCTCTGTGTGTTTTTCATGTTTACGACTCAAACAGGTTCAGTCTGGATCTGGGTCCAGGATCTGGTCCAAGATTAGGTACAGGATCTGGTCCAGGACTGGGTCCAGGATTGGGTCTAGGATCTGGTCCAGGACTTGACCTGATAGTCTCTAAAAGGTCTGGTGTTGTGCCAGTTTAAGTACTCCAGTGTGTATCATTGTGGGGTTTCCATTTTACTTTGGTTAATTCATATCACATAGGCCTATATATTTTATTGTCTGGAAAAACAAGCAACTATGAAAAAGGCTCATAATTATATTTGGTCATAAAACTTCTCTTTCTTTTATGTATTATTTGAAAAAAATCTCATACATATACCTTTCAAAAACAGGAAGTCATTCGACATTCCTTTTTATTATGATGTTGTTTTAGATCAATAATGCAATTGAGAATGAACAAATAAAATCACAATCAACGTGTATTTAAAGACCACCAGAGACAAAAAAGCCACAAAATACACTAAAATAAAAGCATTTTTATTGCACATAAATCTGTGAGTGGGCTTGCATCTCCACAAACCTGACTCTTATTTGGCCTGGAGGGGGGTCTCCCCCTGCTCGTTTCCATGGAAATGTTGTTCTTTTGGCTATAATATTCCACAGTGTGGCATAAAACGTCTCTCCATGGAGAATGAGCATGGTTTTAAAATTCCATGGAATCATACAGTCCCACCTTGGTGCTACTTTAATCAAGTATAAACTAAATGAAAAAAAAAAATCCAAATTCACGCCTTATGTCCTAAAACCAGGACAAGCCCTGATCCCCTCACAAACAGCTAAAGTTACAGCAACCGGGAATTCAAATGCCACTCCTGCTTTTGAAACAGGACACTCGATATGTTTGTGCACAAATGAGGCTGAAAAACAGAACTAAACCAGGACTAAATCTGGTCTAACTGTGGTTTGTCCCCCTGATGAAAGCCACTAGGCTGAAACGCGTTGAGGCTCAGGTCTATTAAGACATGCCATAACTAATAAAAGGGATTTTAAAGAGAATTGTTTTTTTGTATTTTTGTACATTGACAGTTCCTTTACCAAAGAGCACCTCTTTTACTACTTTTACTACTTTTCATTACTGCCTAGAGGTCCATGAAGCACTCCTTGTTATCCTTTGCTCACAACAAATGTAGTCCAAATTTAATTTTGCATAAAAATGTATTCTACATAAAAACTGCTAACCCTGTAGTTTAGATCTGTACAAACATGTTCTGAAACAGATTTGATTCTTGTATTAGTTTGTTAGTTCATAGGCATATTTCAGTCTATTTGTCAGTTCTTCTGGATGAGTTTAAAATGTGAACTTTGTGAACAGAATCCTTTTATTTAAAACATAAATCGCAAATCTAAACGCAGTGCTTGTCAGTAAAAAAATTCTATTAGATATGTTTTCCAAATCGTGCAGCCCTACCTAGTCTAAATCTAGAAAGAACTATACATTTTTTAATTTAAACTGTCTGTGACTCACCGAGAGGACTTGCATTCCAGTGCACGACCACCGCGGCCTGGTCTTCACAGGAGAGATGAGAGAAGGAGACGTCCATCACTTCGTGGATCACATATTTACCCACTGGATACGACAACGAACAGTCTGCAAGAGAATACACCATCAGTGACAAATACTACATACAGTGGTAAACCGTTTGGGAAGCAACTAAATACATGTAATGAAAATACTAGGGATGGAAAGAGATCTCATGCCACAAGATCTCACGAGACAAAACTGTCACAAGATTGTGCAGACATAAGAAAAATCTTCTTGTGAGACTGCATTTACATTTTGATTGGACAAGAAAGGGTTACATGTTGGCGAGTTACATCTCTTATAGACCCAAAAAGCAGTACTAGAACGGCAACAAAAATATTCAGTTAAATAAGTCAAAAATGTGAGACCAAAATTTTCAACTGAATTGCACAATTTATATATTAGGAATTATGTTAAAATCTCATTTTCATGGACCCAGTCTCATATCTCGTCTTGTGGAAAATGTCTCTTCCTACCCCTAGAAAATATCCCAGTACAGTTACTGTTCCATTTGTTGGAATTCAGAATACAGTTACTTTCCTAAAATCAAAAGCAGCACATGGCGGTATTTGATCATGCAAATTAGACTTCAAACTGAACAGTATTATGAGAAAAAACAAAACAAAACACTGCTCTTGTGGTGAGTGCATGTGTGATTTTTCTTCTCTAATCAGTGATAAATAAATGTATAACAAAAGCAGTTTATTTCCTCTACTAAGTTTCCCCACTATAATATAATGTAAGTCAATGTGAAAGTATTCAGAGTATTCAGAATACAGTACTATGATTGGACCATGTATCAGAACAGGTTACAGAATACATTTTAATTCAGGTATTCAGTATTCTGTAACTAAAGAAATGTTCGAAGAATTCTTCCATCACTGGTGGTAAATGAAAGTATGATGGGTTCTACATGTATGTTTAGCAGTTACCATGGTGACAAAATGCACATATTAGCAAACAGAGCCAAAAAGTCCGAAAACTCAAGAAAACAACAACACATTTTCAGGGGCCTGTGACTAATACAGGCGTTCATGGTCCTAATAAGGTGATTTTCAAGAAAAAGGTGAGATTGACCAACTGAAAAACTATTGTCTAATGCTAGCTACCTTGTAACTGTAATGCTACGTGAGAGGGACTTGTTTAACAGCACAAATAAGCTCACCTGTTGTAGTTTCAATTATGTCAGTTCTTCATGGCCATATTGTATTAAAACAAACTTCAGATTTAAGTCTAACTTGGGTAACAGAGCTTCAGACAAAGCAGAGCCTTCAGTTAGCTTCACATCTCCAGGGAATGTTGGTGACATCAGCTGCAAAGTATCAATTCATGGGTTTCAAGCTATGGCAACCGCTCTCTGTGGTCATAGCAATTAAACAATTCAAATCAAAATATATCTTTTGAATGGGGAAAGGTCCTCACTGGGTCCTCACAAAGTCCTTCAAATCAGGAAGGAATTGTTTGTCTGAAATCCATGAATATACTGAGGTTGCAGAATGCTAAGAAATTAGAACCATTGTAAAAGTGATTAACAATTTAAAACAAAATATTAAATTTTATTTGAAAAAAAACCCCAAAAACCTCAAAATATTTAATCAGCTGAAACTACAACATTCACTTCCTAAAAAGTTATTTTCATTGCCCGTTTTTGAAATTCCAAATTATTTATTTATTTTATAAATGTATTTAATTTATAAATATTTCTTTGTATGAAATTTGCATTTATCTTGGATTTGGTTGACAGATTCACTTTCAGTTTTTCTGCACGGCTCACTGGTGCATGACATCCTTCCTTTTTCTGCTCGTTTGACTTTGGACAATGCACTTTACCCTTTGGTGATTTTGCATTATTTAAAATTTCATCTTTTGTTTGAGCTGCTACTAAAAACACCAACAATATGTGAACAATAAGATTTAACTCTGAGAAAAAAATAAAGGAATTTTGTGACTTTTTAGGGGTGAGAAAAGCCGGTATTGAATGGAAACAATGAGGGATCATGGTTTATTGGAGCGGAGGAAAGGGGCGGGGCTAAGACACGTGTGAGTGGTTTGGGGGTGTGGCCAGGACAAGAGTGAGCGCTTCTGTGCGTTTGTAAAGACAGGTCATGTTCATGTTAAACAGAAGGTCAAGAGTCGACAAAGAGCAGAGGGTGAAAGGGAAGTCCACTGTCTGGTCTGGGTTAGAGAGAGAGAGAGAGAGAGAGGAGAGAGGAGAGAGAGGAGAGAAGAGAGAGAGTTAGGGAGTTAGGAGACCTAAGAAATTAAGTATAATTTCTGTACAATTAAATTTTAATCAAGATGGACACTTGGATATTTTTAATGGAGAGGTCTACAGCCAATCATCTGTCAGTAAAAGCATGTGGTTTGGACCAGAGTTCAGACTTTGGAGAAAGAAATGTGCCTATTTTGTTGTAACAGCATTAACTGGTCATACTACTGAAAGTCATTTTTACTTGTATTGGTTCTGATCAATCAGTACAAATAATTTAGCTTTAACAAAACTACTTATACAAATACAACTACTATACTTAATTATAAATGAGCTTTAAAATTGAGATATTTCGTTTGGAGTACAGATATAATGAAGAATAAAAGGTCAATTATTTTAGCTCAACAAATACAACTACTATACTTAATTATAAATGAGCTTTAAAATTGAGATATTTCGTTTGGAGTACAGATATAATGAAGAATAAAAGGTCAATTATTTTAGCTCAATAATATTTTACTTGCACAGAGTCCTGCTTTAGCCCTAGTTTAGCCCTGGTTTAGCCCTGGTTTAGCCCTGGTTTAGCCCTGGTTTAGCCCTGGTTTAGCCCTGGTTTAGCTCTCCTGTAAAAACTGGTTATGGTTCAATGAAACTGACAGTTGATTGTCATATATTCATATTCCAAGTTTAGTTCAGGTTTAGTTCAGGTTAGTCCCTGTTTAGTCCTGGTTTTAAAAAAATGGTGAAAGGCGTGGAGTTTGGGGGAGGATTTCAGATACGAGTGAGCGCTCCTGTGCCTCTGTAAAGATATGGCTCAGTGCTCAGATTTACATAAATGAATACAATTATATATTACTTTTTTTTTTTACATTTTGTTGATTTATTATTTTGTAAACATTGGGTTTTGAACAATAACATCTTGGTCGTAATCTAGACTTTAATTTAAACCTAGATTACCACTATTCAAATGGACAATAATCAAATCTGGTTTATTTTTACAATTTGAATGTTGTTGTAAAATATGTAAATCTGACAGAGACACAGGAGCGCTCACTCGTATCAGAAATCCTCCCCCAAACTCAACACTTTTCACCCGGACTAAGCCAGGACTGAACCAGAACTAAACCAGTAAACCAGGACTAAACCAGGACTAAACCAGTAAACCATAACTAAACCAGAGCTAAATCGCTAAACCATGACTAAACCAGAGCTAAACCATGACTAAACCAGAGCTAAACCATGACTAAACCAGAGCTAAACCAGGACTAAACCATGGGCTAAACCAGAGCTAAACCATGACTAAACCAGAGCTAAACCAGGACTAAACCATGGGCTAAACCAGAGCTAAACCATGACTAAACCAGAGCTAAACCAG
>JACM01003478.1:0-28853 GCA_000787095.1 Periophthalmodon schlosseri | reverse complement strand
ACAGACAAGACATTTTTCCCCACAGATCGATCTCCAAAAGATGCCACTTGGAAAGTTGAGTAAGAGGCAGATTCAGAGTGCTTATGCTCTTCTTACAGAAGTACAACAGGTCTGTCAATGTTATTTTTCATAATTAAATTTTTGTTCATAATAATAGCAAAACTATTTCTAAAAATCTATCAGGATATTTTTTTTTTTTTTTTATCCCAGGCTGTAACAGATAGTGTTCCTGAGTCTCAGATATTGGACTTGTCTAATCGCTTCTACACACTAATACCTCATGACTTTGGAATGAAAAAGCCTCCCCTTCTAAACAACCTTGACTACATTCAGGTAGATGCAATTTGTATTATTTACTTCATTGGGAAAATGCATGCAAAAATGTTTCTGATGATTTTAACTTGGTCACATTCAGGCTAAAGTACAGATGTTGGATAATCTGTTGGATATTGAAGTTGCATACAGTTTGCTGAGAGGTGGCGCCCAAGATAATGACAATGATCCCATTGACATTAACTATGAAAAACTTAAAACAAAGATTGAGGTATGCTTCAGCTATTAACTGGATTTAATCAGAAAGGAAAATAAAAGCTTAATGACTCATCTGTTATGTAGGTTGTTGACAAAGCTACACAAGAGGCAGATGTCATTATGCAATATGTCAAGAACACACATGCTGCTACTCACAATACTTACACACTGGAGGTGGAAGAGGTAAGTGTGAAAAAGTCAAACTTGTATAAATGTAACAATGGGTGAACCAAAGTATGAGTTTAAACATGAAAATGCTGTTTGTTTTTTTTAAGATCTTCAAAATCAATCGAGAGGGTGAACGCCAGCGCTATCGGCCATTTGAAGAGCTACACAATCGACAGCTCCTATGGCACGGTTCACGCACCACTAATTATGCAGGTATCTTGTCTCAGGGTCTGCGTATTGCTCCACCAGAAGCACCAGTGGTAAGTGACGTGTTTCTCTGTTATATATTCATTTTATATTTCATTTTTCATTTTATATCTGTTACATTTTTTCTGTCTGATTTTCAGACTGGTTACATGTTTGGCAAAGGCGTATACTTCGCCGATATGGTCTCTAAAAGTGCCAACTACTGTCACACATCGCAGTCTGACCCTGTAGGTCTTTTGCTGTTGGCTGAAGTCGCCCTTGGAAACATGTCAGTAGTTAAACAAGTTAAAATATAAAATGAACTTTTTGTCAATGATGGTAGATAATGAATGTCCTTCATTATTGCAGGCATGAACTGAAAAAGGCTGCTCATGTTACAAAACTGCCAAAGGGAAAACACAGTGTTAAAGGTAAATGAAATGTTCAATAAATGTTTTTATAGAACTTTTATTGATGGTGAGAACAATTTACAGGTTTCTGTTTTTTGGGGGTTTTTTTTCACCAGGTATGGGTAGAACCGCTCCAGATGCAAATGCTACAGTCTCATTAGAAGGAGTACAAGTACCTTTGGGAAAAGGTGTCAATACAAACATTGATGACACAAGTCTGCTCTACAATGAGTATCCTTTCACATTAAATAAATGTTATTTAGAGTTTAATTGTTATCACATTGGCCATTATGATTTATTAGTTTATATTGCAATAAATACAATCATCATAATTACAGATTTGTATCCTTGTACTGTAGGCCTATATTTGTATGAATGCGCAAGTGTGTGCCTATTTGTTTGAATATAAATGTCTTTTCCTGAACCATTTCTCCTCCAGATACATTGTTTATGATGTAGCACAAGTAAATTTGAAGTATCTGCTCAAGATTAAGTTTAACTACCAAACATCTCTGTGGTGAGAAGACCAGTTCAGACTTTCTTCATCAATGTTCACACCACTGACCACTTTTGGATCTCCAACAAAAGCTGTGCCGTGTTACAATGGTTTCAGAAAATGTATTTAGTCACTTTAATAAATTCACATATAGCTGTTAGCAATGTTAATTTTGCTTTGGGTAGGTCTACTTTGGTACCCAAAAAGTCAATAATACAAAAAAGGCTATCGAGACTTCTACATATTGCAATAGAAACAATAGGCTTGATTAAATCTCATTCTTCAATGTAATTTAGTTCTGTTCTGCCAAAACGGCTTCTAATGTGATTATTAATACTACTTATGAAACTGTGTGCTTGGTTATAGTCTTAAATAGGCCTACTAGATTTGTTTTTCTTTTAATGTGTTGTAAGAAAAAAAAGTCATTACAATTAGCCTAATCTTAAATCTAATCCATCTCATTCATCCAATCCATCCAAAATAAAGAAATTGTTATGAAAGTAAACCTGTCTGGATTCACTGGTGAAAATTTTACTATACATTTCTTATTCATTTTTTATTACACAAAAGTGTAACCAGTGTAAACCTGGGCATGACAGGTAAGGTCCCAAAGTTGTAATGTGGCTATTGGCTACCTTGTTGACAAATGTCTCTAGAAGATGTGTTTTGAAAGCGAATGAATTTACAACATCACAATGTAGCTGTCACTTCCTAGTAGGCCTACGGTGAAACGTTCAAAGGTCGGTGAGGCTGTGCATCTCTCCGTGAGAAACTAAACAAGTGTTTGGTCTTATTATCCAGTACGAATCTTAGACAGTGTGAATTAAGTAGGGGCATTAATAACATAATATAGTTTGGAGAGTTGTGTTTCTCTCAAATCGCCCTCCAGAAAGCGTCCCGACCCAGAATGCATTTTGACAAAGTCTTTGAAAAAGCGGCGCGGCTGATTCAAGATGGCGGAGATGGACCAGCTGTTAGACGAGAGTGAGTAAAAAAATACTAATTCAAAGAGTTTCTCAACGCAAACATGCTACACCCATGGGGCTATCAAATCTACACACTATTATAAATTAATATAATCCACCGCCCTGTTGATACAACGGCTTTCAGGTGGTGATTACAACCTATTTTCCACTTGCAAAGACGCACCGGTTTGTCCAAGTAGGCTAACGCTTGTTAGCAGAAGGCTAACGAAAGCTAATGGGTTATACTTGAGTCTTTATGGTAAACAAATGCCGTAGCATAGCTTAGCTATGTGCTAACCTGTCGATTTTGTATTTGCTTATACTATGTACTTGCTAAACTTAAACTACAATTATTGTTGCATTGCGCCTTTATTGTGGAGTACTCCCTCGTTATACTGTATTTATGACAGTTTTATGCGCCGGTTACTGTTAAATGAATGGCAATTAATAAAGCTAACAGTTAACGCACAGTATACAATTAGTGAATTTATCCCTCCTCAATCAGAACTAATCGTTCTTAGTCTACTTATTGTGTTTGTTTTCACTTCATGTGTCTAAGGATGTCACCACCCAGACACTTAACTTCTTAAATGTTAATTTTAAGTATTATCAGTCCTAACACATCTTTACATTTGAGCGTTTAGCATTTGTGTTGTGCTTTGTAACGACTGTGTTACTAACCAGGCACGTGTATTCCTTTAGGCTCCTCAGCAGAGGCACTTGTCAGTCTAAAGGGTGAGTAGTATATATAACGTGAGTGTTTCAGTTATATTCTATTCAAAGGACTTGGTTACACGTGTGCACAATTTACTGCTAACCACAGTAAAACAATTTTTTTGTTGTTGTCTTGCAGAGGGTAGTTTGTCCAACTCTCTGAATGAAAAGAACAGCTTGCAGAGAGCTCACAACACCAGGGGCCGTCAGTCAACTCTCACAATGGACACGGTAGGCAGCATTTGTTTCAAATGGACTTGGTTCAAACTTAGTATTACCTCATCATACATTAGCTGTCAAAGATTTGCCACATGTTACAGACAGGTGAGGCACTCCAGTTTGTTATTTGACTTCATCAAATCATCATCAATTGGAAATGGGGTTGAGGGCAAATAATTCAATTAAATGTGTTTATATATAAATCAAAGCAATGCTTACTTGCTCTCCATTTAGATTTTAATGCATTTCTCCTAACTGTACTTGCAGCCAACCCGAAGCTCAAAAAGAAGTCGTTTGTTTCGAGATGAAGAGGAACAGCCTCGTCTTCCTTCTCGATCTCCTCGAAGAAGCCAGAGAGTTTCCACCACACCTCAGGTAAAGACTAGCAGCTAGAAAGACATTTTGCACCCTATGTATCTAAGCGGTGTGCTCTGTATATCACATGAACACTCTTAATGTTGCATTTACAGAAGTTTTCAAATGTGGTAACACCAGACAAGAAAACATCACAGAAAATTGGGCTAAGATTAAGAAATCTTCTCAAGCTACCCAAAGCTCACAAATGGTGCATCTATGAATGGTTTTATTCCAATATTGACAGGTAAGACTGGTGTATTAATTACAATAGTTTCTCATCAATATAGGATACAAATGTAAAAAAAATCAAAAATATATTTGTTTCTTGTTTTTGTTTTCCAGACCCCTCTTTGAAGGTGATAATGAATTTTGCCTTTGTCTCAAAGAGTCCTTTCCAAATCTAAAAACCAGAAAGCTAAGCAGGGTTGAATGGGGAACAATCAGAAGGCTGATGGGAAAACCTCGCCGGTACATTTACCTTGAGTTGTTAATTCAATCACATCCTAGATAATTAAAAGTTAATAGCTGTTCTTTAATTTAGGTGCTCCTCTGCATTTTTTGCCGAAGAGCGGACAGCTCTGAGGCAGAAGAGGCAAAAGATACGACTGCTACAGCAAAGCAAACTGACTGATATATCAAACTGCAAAGACCTTCCAGATGAAATCCCCATGCCACTTATCATTGGAACCAAAGTCACAGGTATTCTCTTCAAATGTTTTTTCCCAGAACAATGTTTGTTTAAAACATTTTATGTTTTGTATTGAAGTGGTTCTTAAAGGCTATGTTCATGTTCAACAGCTCGCTTACGAGGGGTCCATGATGGGTTGTTCACGGGGCAGATTGATGCAGTAGACACAAGTGCTGCTACGTATCGCGTTACTTTTGACCGCAGTGGCCTGGGAACTCACACTGTGCCTGACTACGAAGTTCTGGTAAACAATCCTGCCTTCATAAACTTTTAATATAAAACCCTACAGTAAATTCATAACCTCTGATTTTTATTATATCATACAATTGTTTAATAACTTTGCTTTTCAGAGCAATGAACCCACTGAGACCATGCCCATTTCAGCATTTGCACAAAAGCACCGGTCAAATCGCTACCTTCACAACATAATGACTCCTCCTAGAGGCCCTTATCCGTCTGCGACCACTCCTGTCCTTATGGTAAGGTAAAACCTATTTTTTGTTTACCATGTACTGTATACTGTATTTGTTATTAATGCATGCTTTTTATTTTAAGGACAATGATACCCTTGTCAACCAGTCCCCCTGGAAAAGCAAACTCTCAGGTGCTGAAGGGGAGACACTGGGAGGATTTCCTGTCAAGTTTTTGGTCCAAGTGGTAAATATTTTGATATAGTATTAATTTTTTTTTATTTGTGGAGGCAATTTGTTAAATTATTTCATATCTTACCAACAGACAAGGCTTTCCAAGATCCTTATGATCAAAAAGGAGCACATTAAGCACTTAAAAGAAATGAACACAGAAGCTGAGAAACTGGTACAGTTTTCCCTGTCTTATAATGTCATAGTTGCCCAGTACAAGTGAAACTGATTCATTATTTGTCTTTGTAGAAGTCCTACTCGATGCCCATCGACCTGGACTTCCAGAAGCGTTATGCCACAACAGTGCTCGAGCTTGAACAACTGAATAAAGACTTAAACAAAGTGTTGCAGGAAGTACAGCAGTTCTGTTGTGAAGTGAGACCGTTTCCCACCGTAAAATGGGACATTATATTGTCATGGTTTCTCAAACATTTTTTTTCCTCAGCTCGCTCCTGACCAGGGCTTGGTTCCAGCCGACCATCCCACAGAGCTACGGCGGCGCTGTGAGGAGGAGGCCCAGCAGATGGTGCTGCTTGGTAACTCACTACAGGATGGACAGCAGAGTGTGTCCAACCCCAGCCTCACACAACTCATCTCACGGCTCACAGCCCTCCTGCTTCAGATCAAGGTATCCATTTGAAGCTTCTGTTTAGTTTACATATTGATATTTAAACCAAAAATAATTAATGTATATATTTTAGTGTCTGGCAGATGGTGGGGATCTGAACGCATTTGAGTTCAAATCTCTAACAGACTCACTCAATGACATCAAGGCATCCATCGATCCCTCTAACCTCAGGTAAACTGATGTTCTGATATTTAATTTTTAAGTGCTTGGTTTAATGTGAAAACTTCATCATAAAATTTCCCATATATTCTAGTTGCTTCCAGAATAACGTTGAGATCCACGTGGCTCACATCCAGAGTGGCCTTAGTCAACTGGGCAATCTACATGCATTTGCTGCCAACAACACTAATGCAGTGTGAAGGCAGCATCGTTGTCACCTCAGAGGTGCGGTTTGATAACATCTTTGGAGTGGGTGCTGCTCATCTGAACTGTCTGAAGACCACAAACAAAAGCCTATGAGACAACTTCAAAATCAAATGTGGGTTATCACAATGAGGTTTTCTCCTTTGTGCTGACAGAAACGGCCAAAGTGCCCACCTATTTTCATGCAATGTTTCGCACATGACTGACTGCAGTGGTTATATGTGCCAAGCATTAAGTCTTATATTTTTATAGTCCATATTTATTTATTTGAGCAGGTGTGTGCAACTTTGTGGAGCAGTATTTTGCTATCACTACATACAGTCCCTTTTTCTTGTTACTCTGCTAAATTGAGGAGTGGAGGCTAAAGTATATTTTGTACAATTGTAGATAATTGTAAAATATTTGATTATTAGAGCTTTTGTCAACCTAGATGTGTTTTGTAATTTTGTGTGCACTGAAAAGAGATTTGATATTTTTATAAAAGAGGGCTCTGGAACTTAATTCCCATTATCATTAGCATTACCACATTGGCATGGCTATTGTTGCAACCCCTCACTAAGGTGAAGTAACTCTATAATTCAGTGGTTCTCCCCGAGGTGGTTGCTCTTCTGAACATGTATATAAACGTTTTCTTTTCTTTTATATTAAACAGTTATTCTGAAATTATGTTTTCAACGTATGAATCTTTATTTACAATTGAACATTTGTGAAAAACTATTGACAATAAATATAGGCTTTTCATATTATCAAACATCTGCATACAAGCTTAGCTTTACATGTTTCTTTATACAGCTGTGTAGTGGAGATATTCACAATTGAACTGTGCATCACATAAAGACACTAAAGCCAATGATGGCCTCATTTTCCCAGTCTGAATCAGAAAAGTCCTTGTCCTCAGTAGGATGGACAGGAGTGATTGATTCCAGTGGGTCTGATTTGGGAATACTGCAGAGGGCATCTATTGTCCTTTGGTGGGGACCTGCTGAAGTTCTGCATTGGAATGGGTGGGATTACAACCTTCATCTCTGGCCCAATGGTCTTATTTGGTGGAAAGTTGTCACAGTCCACTAATTGCCTGGCCTGGGTGTTGCTTGTCATGCTGGCTTTAGGCTGATGCTGATTTCCTTTGAGGTACAGGTGGACATTGTAACATGGCACGTTGACACTGAGCTCAGGTCTTGGCATCTGCTCTTGCTTCAGTCTGCTGGCATCTTTGTCGTAGAGACAGGATGTGGGTGGGTTCTCATAGCTGTTGGATTTGGTGGGTAGAGTTCCTCTATGGGTATCTTCAGACTTCTGATGCATTTTGGGTCTGAAATTTTCATCATGGCCAAAGCCTGTCCTATGTGGCTCAGCATTGTGGCTACCAACTGTAAGACAAAAACTATATTTCAATTAAAATGCCCCCTACTTAGATGCTGTAAATGAAATGCTGTTATGAACAATAAAATGCCATATCAACAGATTGAAGGATAATAACCTTTCTGAATTTGGCTGAAATGGGTTGGTGTGGGGGTGGCATTGTTCGCGGACACTGAAGACCCAACTTGACGACGAGACTTTGCTCTTCTGTTTTGGAACCAAACCTGCAAAATTCAACACAACTCAATGAAACCTTGCTCCAAGCCAAAAATGCATAGGCATAGTAGGCTATTACAGTAGGCAGCTTTCTTGAGTGAAGGTGTCACTATAACCTACCTGGATTCTGGACTCTGGCAGGCCTGTCAAAGCCTCAAGTCGCTCTCGGAGGTAGATGTCAGGATATTTGGTGTCCGAGTAGACTTTCTCCAACACTTCAATTTGTTGCGGTGTAAAGTTTGTTCTCTTCCTCCTATGTGTCAGGATTGCCACGCATTTATCTGTCCTCGGTACTGATTCTGTATTGTTGTAGTAGTAGTTTGTGGCATCAGGTGCTCCATAATCTGGAAAATACGGTGATACAGTCTTAACACTGCGTAAATTACGCACGGTGGATACGCGTGCCCAATATTAAATGGCCTGCTAATAGTTAAATTAATTAGGCTACTAACCTGAGGCTACCATGGTGTTCAACGTAAGTGGCCCTTCATGATACATCTGGAAGGCATTCAGATCTCCAACTCGTAGGTTACTGTGGACTGCAGACATGATGTTCTCGCTCTAATTCCCAGTGACTGAATGAAGACCATGAGAACTGGTGCCAGTTTTATACCCGGAGATCAAAGATGATGGGGCCAGGGATGTGTGAATGGTTGAGCCATCAGTCTCGACTGGCACTGCAGCGGCCCACAACTTCAGACGTCTGCAGGCTGCAAGGTGTGAAGCGATTACACCTGGATGGTGTAGTGGCTGCACGACCCTCTAAGGGGCTTTAATGGAATCTGCATGCGCAATACACAAGAACAGAGAAAACAATTAGCTGCTTTGGAATGGACGAGGCAATAATGGGCTGAGGCGAAGCCTTCACAGTGACACATAACCCACTGCTATTTCCTCATAACATATCAGTACTTGGACTGTTTTCTTTCTGTTACCAAAAATAGGCAACGTTTCAAAACAAAATTATTTACTGGAGCCTGCACTACCCTATATTAGCCAGTTGGACTGCCTGGTAACATGAAAGCAATCTGACCATAATTTAAAATGGTTAAAACAAGTAAAGTAGTTGCAACTTGACCACATTTTTTGTAGTGTGTGAGGTCTTTATCCTTATCGGTCTGTCACCATATTTAATTTGATGAAATTACATATAGCTACAAATAGCATACTCTGAGAAACACCATATAGACCCTATGTACTGTGGTCTGTCAATAAAAACATTGATATAGCTGAATGCCCCAATTTTAAATCTGTGGAACTGTGTTGTGGTGCATTGACTAGATGTATTCTCGTAAGTTTAAATTATCCTTTTTATAGGCTGTTTATAGGCTACTAAAATAACATTTACATTTTTCAAAATCATTTTAGGACACATAATGAAAACAAAAAGGATCCATAACTTATACTTTATTCATTTTTCAAATGATGAATAATGAATCTTGGAGCAAATGTATTGACATATGGCCAGATAGTTGGAGATAATAATTAGGCATGTTTTTGGGCATAATAAAACAAACAAATGTGCAGTATTTTGGGTCTTTACAGAGAATGTAATGTATAGGGGTGTATGGAGCTATAATACAGTTAGTTGTATGATAAATTCACCTGTCTGCATATTCCTCTGCAGTCCACAGAGTACATTATGCTTCCTGGCCCATTAGTGTCAACAGGACTGATCCCAATACACAAGTCTCAGTTCAAAAGAATGGGCTCATGTTGTTGTATAGGTTAGCCTCATTTGGTTCAAAGGAAGAGCATGTCAAAAGGTCAGGCTGTTGAGCAGACAGACATCATCATCCATTCCAAAAAGGAATATTTGCGCATAAATCAGGATAAAAGCCATTTCATTGTTTCAATTCACTAGCTTATTTGTATGTTGTCTAGGCCTGTCACGATAATCATTATATTGACTTATCGTTCAATATATGAAAACTGGAACAATATTTTTTTGCGTCAATATTTATTATGTGTACATTTTCATTGCACTACTGGGACATTTTTGGTTATTTTTTGGCTATATGATAAGATTTGAGATGAAGAACGTTGAATTAATAACTTCTATGAATCATTACAGATGTACTACAGAAGTACTAAAGTGTTCCTTTCTGCTTTTTATTTATTACAGTTCATGATTTTTTTTAGTAATACTACATTTAGAATAGTTTCTGCTGTTTAAATCTGCTCTTGGGTTATAGTGCCAGTGTCATAAACTAGTTTCAGTATTATTGTTTATCCTCTATATTTACTTTACAGCAATATATTGCACTTCAAAATGTGTTGTCGTGACAGGCCTAGTGTTGTCTAAATAATGTGTTTAATAGTGTAATAAAAACGTCATAATAAATATAACAAGTGTGAATTTTATTTTGAACTTACACTATGTTACAATGACATATTTTACACTACAGTCAAATGTGCCATGCTTTGGGGATTTTTCATTGCTTACTGCAAGTGTGCACAGGCTAGAGTTTACATTGAGAAGTTACAGTCCCCTTTTGGATGACAATGGCAGCTCTTGTGTCTATGAAACAGCATAGGTTGTACCTTGCTGTACTTGCTGCAATGCAATCAAATTCTGAACTTTTTAAATCTTGAAGTTGAGGCTTACCTCAAAAACAAGCTTGCAGAGTTCAAAGATGAGTAAGGTTAAGACACCACTTCAAACATCAAAATTACTTGAGGATTAGCAGCGCCCATCTCCAGTGCCTTTGTCCCTGTAGACACAAACATTAACACCTTTAAAGGGTCACCACTACATTATCCAAAGTTTGATCACTATACATCTAACATGCAGCCAGACAAGCCAACTTACTTTTACTTTCAAGTTGACAGTGATATGTTAAAATCACAGCTATTTTATTTGTTAAATCATTTGTGTATTAGAACTAGATATGGCATGACCATAGATTGTATATACTATTATACAGTCTATGGGCATGACAGGGTAGTAGTCATTGGTTTATTGTGACATAATGAGGAGTTTTCAACAAATAAATGGATATCATTATGTTTAAAGCATGTAGTCATCCACTCTTCAAAGTAAACCTAATAGTCCATCCATCCATCCATTTTCTTCCGCTTATCCGGAGCCGGGTCGCGGGGGCAGCAGTCTAAGCAGGGACGCCCAGACTTCCCTCATCCCAGACACGTCCTCCAGCTCTTCCGGTAGGACCCTAAGGTGTTCCCAGGCCAGCCGAGAGACAAAGTCCCTCCAGCCTGTCCTGGGTCTTTCCCGGGGCCTCCCCCCAGTGGGATATGCCCGGAACAGCTCCCTAGGGAGGCGTCCAGAAGGCATCCGTAACAGATGCCCGAGCCACCTCAGCTGGCTCCTCTCGACGTGGAGGAGCAGTGGCTCTACTCTGAGCTCCTCCTGTGTGACTGATCTCCTCACCCTATCTCTAAGAGAGCGCCCAGCCACCCTGAGGAGGAAACTCATTTCGACCGCTTGTATCTGCGATCTTGTGTTTTCGGTCATTACCTAAAGCTCATGACCATAGGTAAGGGTAGGAATGTAGCTTGACTGGTAAATCGAAAGCTTTGCCCTTCGGCTCAGCCGTCCGCCCGTGGACCTACCACCTGCGGGAGGGTCCATGAGGGGCCGGTGCAGAGAGATCTGGGCGGCAGTCGAAGGCGGGGGCCTTGACGGCCAGATCTCTGGACACGGAGACTGGCTCTGGGGACCTAAAAGTCTAAAATGATCTGTGTCGCCTGATACGAGGTACATGTGTCCAAATCAAATATTACTTTTATTCCTCATCACAAAAAAAACATGGGCCTTATGACCAAGTGGTTTGTATTGTCATTTGATGTTTTGGTTCTCAAGATGCATCTAATCAGCTGAATGAGCCAGGTAGCCAGGCAGTTTCTACAAATAAAACCAATGACAAAATAAAGGATGCACTCACACTTGCGCATAGATTACATCAAAATTGTGACTAAACTGGGACTTTGGAATAATCCTAGACCAGACTAGACCAGGACTAGAATCTACCACCATCAGGAAGTAGGCCATACTGGGCTCACACCAGGACTCAACGAGGACATGTGTGTAAGTAAGGACTTTCTGAATTCTCACTACCTAAACCTCAGCACTTGCAGCCAGTCAGTGACTGAATTCTAGAAGTTCTGAACTTTCGCTGCTTAAAGCACTAACAACCCAGATTCAGTTGTTGTTGTTGGAGGCTATACATTAACTATACTAATAAACTGTCAACATCTAAAAAAAACTTTTATCATAACTTCCATCATTTTGGTGTGACTCGCTCAGCTCGCCTCGACCTCGCCTCTTTTACGTCCCGCCGGATGTTCCGGTAAACCCAGCGGAAGTAGGTACGTGGCTGCTTCAGCTGACAGTACATGATGGCGACAGAGGTTCAGAGCGGCGACCTCAATAGTGCTACTTCTAGCCGGCTCGAAGTTTCTATCGATGGCCTCACTCTCAGCCCCGATCCGGAGGGTGAGCAGAGCCCGGCCGAAGAGTCGGAGCCCGGCCCCGCGCCACTGGAAAACAGTGAACCGGACGCCGCTGGGGACGAAGATGGAGAGACAGCCAAATCTGCGATAGAAAAGAAATGGGGCTTTCCTCTACAGGAGCTGTACGGAATGGCTCTTAAATTTTTTAAAGGTTTGCTCTCATGGTCTTTTATGTTGCAATTCTTCTAGGATATGTTATTTTATTTTGTGATAATGTTTGAATGAGACCGTGCTACATAGCTAACATTAGCTACTTGCTAACTGTCACCGTCAGCACTGCTCCTGTCCTATGAACGCAACTAACAAGGCATTTAAACGCAGCCAAAGCTGTTTGGATTGGGCAGCTGCCGAATTCAATTCAGACAGAATACCTCAACAATCACAAACACGTGTAAAAACAAAACATTTAATAAACAACATACAATATTTAAAACGTTTCACTAAAACTATCATACAGTGCATTAAAATCTCCTTGTCGTATTAAGGGATTGTCCTGATAAAACTTGTGAGGGCTGTTTAGAATACAGAATTGTCATTGCAACATAGTTTTGCTTTTGGATTCTATTAGGGTGGGGTAGAACAGCCCATCTCTGAATGAAAACTGGCCCTTTATAAATGGTTACAGTTAAGTTTCCCCGAGTCTGTTTAACACCGTGCATAGTGCACACAAGTTGATATATTCTTTTTTTCTAAATTGTTGCTTTCAGATAAAGATGGTAAAGCATTCCATCCAACATATGAAGAGAAGCTCCGCCTTGTTGCTTTGCATAAACAGGTGTTGTTGGGTCCCTATAATCCTGATGCAACCCCAGAGGTTGGCTTTTTTGATGTCCTGGGGAATGACAGAAGGTAACTGCAAATCTATAGACTGTCTATTTATTTTCTTCCTTTTATGAAAGTGTATTGAATTATAATAAAATTCAGTGTTCATTATTATTGTGATTAGATGATCATTGATCATTTTTTACAGAAAAGAATGGGCATCTTTAGGCAACATGGAAAAAGAGGAGGCAATGGTGGAATTTGTCAGGTTGCTGAATAAATGCTGTAACCTCTTTGCGCCATACGTCATTTCTCACAAGATTGAGCGGGAGGAGCAAGAGAGAAAAAGGTATGACTAATTAAGGATCCAATTAATAAATACTAGAAGTTGTAAAATTGGAGATTTGTCAAAGTCACTGGTCTGTTAAAAATAATGACAAGTAGCCTGACCAGCCAACATGATTGACAGGTGGTTTAGCCAATCAGAAAACTCATGGTCAAAATAACATCAAAACAACCATTGCAGCTTACAAGTTAAAAATGATGATAATAATAATAACAACAGAGGACTGAGAAACAGAGCAGACTTCTGCCAAGTAAATGGGCAAAACAGTAAAAGCTGGTGATCTGAGGTAAGTCAAGTTGTATATATACACCATATTTTGTTCTGATTGATACAGAACAAAATTGATGAAGATGGAGAAGACACAGATCATTAGATTACAAGTACTTAAGTTGTAATTTATATAGTCCACAGCTTAGTTTTTTATTCTGCATCTGTATGTGTTTGTTACATTTTTTTAGCTTCATTACATTTTCCTAATAAATGCATTTAGATTTTTTTGAATGTAGTCTTTAAACACTTACACTACATTATTGTTTATTACTGAAAATGACTTCCATTTCATATTAAAACAAAAAAGAAAGCGTTTAATGTTATTGATACAGTACTTAAACAGTAGTCAATGCTAACAATTAGTTTTGTAATCACAGGAAAGAGGAGGAGGAACGCCAGCGCCAGGAGGAAGAGGAGCAGGAGAGACGGAGGCAGGAGGAGGAGAGACGACGATTAGAGGAGGAGGAGCGGCTCAGGAGGGAGGAGGAAGAGAGAAGGCAAGCTGAGGAGGAGAGGCTACGGCTGGAACAGCAGAAGTAAGTATCTATACAAAAAGACTACCCTAGCTTCTGTAAACACAGAAGAAAAGTAGTCTCACAAACCTGAACATTTCAGTTTTTTAGGTAGTTGACAATCTTTATATATATTTTTTCAGACAACAGATAATGGCTGCACTAAATGCCCAGACAGCGGTGCAGTTTCAACAGTATGCTGCCCAACAGTATCCAAACAGTCCAGAGCAACAGATGAGCCTCATCAGACAGCTTCAGGAGCAGCACTATCAGCAGTACATGCAGCAGTTGTACCAGGTCCAGCTGGCCCAGCAACAGGTACATTAACCCTATTTATGCATGAATGGTGGAACTGGTAGTGCTGCATTCCCAAAGAAATGGTCCTTCCTGTGAGGCCGATTATTTGCTCTGGTGACTAGGGCCAAACAATTTGGGAACAATATCTAATTGTAATTTTTCTGACAAGCATTGCGATTAGATTTGCAGTTTATGTTTTAACAATAGGATTCTGTTCAAAGTTCACATTTTAAACTTGTTCAGAAGAATGGACTGAAAAGACTGACAAACTAATACAAGGATAACATGTTTGTACAGATCTAAACTACAGGGTTAGCTGTTTTTGTGCAGAAGATGGGATATTCTGTTGTTTGTGGAGGAAATTATGGCACTTAAAAAATTGCAACCTTTGTGATTTGCAAGGTGCGTCAATTCACATTGCAATTTTGATTTGATTAATCTTGCAGCCTAAGTGATGACCTCCAAAATGAAAAATAGTAAAATAAACAGACATTGGGTTCATGTTCTAGAATTTGAAGTCCTACAGGGGCCTGTATAAGTCTGTGGGAGATTCACTGTTTTTGGAAGAAATATTCAAACTCATCTTATTATTTGTTAAGGATTGACTCCACAAATGTGGATGTGGATAGGCCCATAAACCAGGTCAACAAATCTGCAATTTGAGTTATTCAACCATACAAGTCTGACTTGCCCTCCAGCTCAATTTTAAGCTATAGTCATCACGAGATCACAACCTATTACAGAATCAAATGGACATATTGCATCAATGTTGTTGAAACTGCTACAAACATGTACAAATAAACAATTTCTGATAAATTAAAATGATGGCATTAACCTTCTGCTCTCATTATAGGCAGCATTACAGAAGCAGCAGCAGCAGCTTCAGCATCAACAGGCCGATTCAGTGCAGGCTCCTTTAGAAGCGAACAGTTTTAACAGTGGTGAAGCAGTTGCAGCCTCGGCAACAGGATCATTGTGTGCAACGTCACCTCCTACTGTGGAGGAGGTCCCCACGCTCAACGGAGGACAGTCAGACTCCTATTCAGAAAGCATGGACCGGGAACCTGAGCCTGAGCTGGCAGAAGAGGTGTCAGAAAATGGCCCACTAGTAGGTAGGGGAAAACCACATTGTGTTTTATTGTAAACTTGCCACAGGCCAAAATACCATTCATGGCTCAAATCTGATTCATATCTGTTGTTGACCTTTTTGGCCAAATCGGAGAAGGGCTGGAACAATCTGACTCTTAATTGCTTGTCAACTGCATCAGTCTCAAATTCTAAACAAAAATGAGCAAGTCAAGCATCTATGGCTTTTGTAACAAAATTTGGCAAAATGTGTAGCAACTTGATATTTGAAAAATGGCGGAAGACATGTTTTATAAATGAAGCTCAGAGCTGTGTTATTACTTGGTGCATAAACTCATGAGTAGAAACTATAACCGAAAGTTGTAATTTTTAGATTATAAGTGGTGTATCCTGTAACCAGTGGTTGGTTTGTATTAAACCCTTGTAGGGCTGTATTCGACTAAAGACATGGCCTGTTGACAGATTAGTCAACTAAAATCTTACAATCTCACCATCTATTGGACTCAAATGTACTAGGAAAGGGTGTGTGTATGTTTGTGTAAAAAAGGTAGATTAACCCCAAATTAGCAGCTAACTCAAATCATACAGCGTTTCCCCTACGTTTACTGGATTGGCAGGAGAAGTTTTGACTGCATATGTGCATGTGCGTGATCACGTACTCGTGCATGTTGGAAGAGAAAAATATAGAAACAGAAAATGTTTCAGCTCAAGAGGTCTGTCTCTGGAGTTTGCTTTGGAATCAGCACTGCTATGAATACAGTAGTTTCTTATAGAGTAGTGAAACAGATTTGGTAAAGACTGTTGTTGTGATTAGTGCGGCATAATTTGACTGACAGAGTGGGAGGCACTGTTGGTGGGGCGAGGCGTCCTAGTAGAGGAAACACTGCCAGACATTCTTTCTGCTGTTGTCCCATAGAAATCCTTAAACATTAAATAAAATAATTAGTGGACTAATAAAAATTTTGGTCAACTACGATGCCATTGACCGACTAAACGGCTAAAGGTCTACAGTCCTACCCCCTTGATGTAACGCAAGTAGTAGTTTACAACTATTTGATGTGAAGTTAATGAATAATGCAGAATTGAATATCCAAAAAAACAATTGCAGATGGTGTTTATTATTGTCAATATATATTTTTTATGTTATCCATCCTATTTATTTTCTAACAGCAGATTCTCCACCAATCATAGCCGCGCCATCCATGTGGACAAGGCCGCAGATCAAAGATTTTAAGGAGAAGATTCGACAGGATGCCGACAGCGTGATCACTGTGGGTCGTGGAGAAGTGGTGACTGTCCGTGTTCCCACTCATGAAGAAGGATCGTACCTGTTCTGGGAGTTTGCCACGGACTATTATGACATTGGCTTTGGGGTGTTCTTTGAGTGGACGGACGCTGCCTCTGCTTCAGTCAGTGTGCATGTGTCAGAGTCCAGTGACGAAGATGATGACGAGGAAGGTAAGTTGTGCTTTGTGTACATGTTTATTGTATAGAAAAATTAACCCAACCAGAAATTATTTTATTTTGAATTTAATTGACCTTCTTTGTCCACAGGTGAGCCTGCAAATGAGGAAGAAAAGGCAAAGAAAGATGCAGGGAAGCCCCAGGTGGATGAGATAGTGCCAGTGTATCGGAGGGACTGTCATGAGGAGGTGTATGCTGGCAGTCATCAGTACCCGGGGCGCGGGGTCTACCTGCTCAAGTTTGACAACTCTTATTCACTCTGGCGCTCCAAGAGTGTGTACTACAGAGTCTACTACACCAGATAAGCCTGAATCCTGTGCGTGTGGTAATGTGTGCAAGCTTTGTGTGTGCGGCAGGAGAAGAAAGTAACCCTAAGAGCTGTTCTGGAAATACCCATCAGAGGGCGACATTGAAACACAGACGTGGACCCTTGGAGATTAAATGGAGAATCTGAGCACTGTGTGTATGTTGTTCTACCCACACATACGATCATCAAGCCCTTGGAGAGTTTCTTTCTGTTGTATATTCCTAACCTTTTGCGCTCACTCAGACCAAAATAATTTTGGTCTCATTATCTTTTCACCTTGGGCGTCTTTTCTGTAACCATCCTGCCCACTGTAGCCTTTATGATGGCTTCTTCAGCCTGGACTTCATGACTATGTAAACAACATGTCATTCCTCCAAAACAAAGGACTAATATTTAAAGTAAAATATATTAAAACGTTATTGCTCAACACAAGGCCTTTTGTTCCTTTGACCTCTCACACACTTATTTCACACACACACATACCATGCTGTCATTGTACTAACGACCATTTCTCTACCAAAAATGCCTATAAGAAGATGACAGAGCTGGTGAATTCATACACTATTGCTGTAATGGCCTATTATTTGAGGTGGGGCAAAAGACTTTTCTCTGGTTTATAAACTTGTAATGAAGGTGTACGCAGCTGTGGCGCTCATTCCTATAATCAAGGTTAAGGGGTTAAGATTAATTAGGGTTTTTTTTTTACATACTGTGGCTGAAATGTTAACTTGTTGTCCACCAAGAAAACTATTGATCATTTCACAATGGACAGAACACACAAATTATAAGACAAGTGAGGTCATAAGGCACTGTTACTTCAAATGCAAAAACGCTAATCCACATTGTTGCTGTTCTTTTTCATGTTTAATATATAATTTAATTCATTTCATTGTGGTGTGAATAAAATGTCTGTCTCGGATTATGTGGTTGATTACTATCTATAATTTACTCAGTGGTATTATTTAAACAGATGCAACTGATTAGCTCAAGTTGGGAATGACCTTCAGAAATCAACATCTTTTTGAAACTACAAAATTGCAGCAAAATTTCACACTGATTTTAAGGCAGATTATTTTCAGTGTCCTTTATTGTTTAAATTTGTTTTTACGTTCTTACTGGTTTGAGTTCACTTTTAAAGTGTTGTATGTAAATAAGAATATGGAATGAGTTTATGTATAAGATTTTAGATTTGGAAAAAGGTTTTGCAAATCAATGCACTGTGTAAAGATGAATGAGATTTATGTATTGGGTGAACTTTCCCAGTGAAGGCTCCACCTCAGAAGTAAAACTGTTAATTCCTGACATTGCTGGCAGTAAACCTCATCCTGTATTGCTTTGAAATGTTTGATTTGTTTGGGCATCTTCAAGTCATGATTAAATGTATGTTCATCTCCAAAACTGAATGATTCTCATGGACTTCTCTTCTGATTTGTTTATAATTAGCAAGACAGTTCACTGATTTTTAGGAGGAAAATATGCGGTCAGGGTACATATAAAATCACAAGACTGCAGCTGCTTTTGTTCCTTTTTCCTACAACTTATGAATCATGATTTATTTATAATGTTAAAAGAACAAGAACTCATTATGATTCCACATCACTATTGATATTAGCAGATTAATTTTACAAATGGACATGTTACATTTGTGAGAATAATAATCTTTATAATAATAATAATCTAAGAAAATCTTTGATTGCAAGTATAGCACAATGTCTGGTCATTCTATGGTAACAAAGACACTTGGGGCACTTATTGCTGTTACAAATCAAAACTGAGTGTGAATGGTGAGATTGGCACACTGAGTAGTGGACATAGAGGAGGAAATGGGATGTTAACACACAGGATAGTTCAACAACTCAAGGTTCCACAGTGTCTTTGTTAATGGCTATAAATGCTACATTACAAGATGTAGTTGCTATGAAACACAGTTTGCTTAGCTTTAAAAGCTGTCAAATTAGAATAAGAAAGGCAGGCCTCCTTGATTGCTACAACTGGTTTATTTTGTTTAGTATACAACTTTTGCAATTACTATTACTGCTACTGAATTAGTACTATAAGTAATAATACTTAGGAGTATTAAAATATTTATGTTGTTACCTTCGTTTTCTTCCCCTCTTAGTGAAGTGAATCACTGCACGATCCATTCATTCCTCAAAAATCCAGTCCGGGTTTTGCAGCAGTCCGCTGTGAGAGGAAGGTAAACTTTGGATTTTGGCTCCAGCTCCAGACCTACAGGTGGTTGGAGTGATATCCGGGTCTTCACATTTACTCCACTACTTTTCCCTCAGTAGTGCTTTTTCCCTCTCCAGTCTGTATTCAGTCTGCTTGAATTCGAATACTCTGGGAGGCAACGTACGTCTCCAGTGGACAGCGTTGCAAAGTCCCCTGCTTGCTTGGATTACCCCCAAAATATGGCGGGATGTGAGCACTTTGACATTCAGCATGTGGTAGGAGCACACACGGGACACCCTACGGCTTCGCTATGAAACGGTGATATTACCTGACTAGTTTTCGCTTTGCTAGGAGTTTTAATGCAGTAATCATGCCATTTCACCAAAGGACCATTGAGCCGCGGCGTGTCGGGAGGTTATCCAGTAGGGATGGCTGCGTAAAACCGGGGGACCAAACCGGCGGACGCAAACTGAAGAAGCCCGTATTATTCTCATCTTTGGACGAGGTTAGCTGTCACGTTTTGACCAACTTGATCCACCAACTTTCGGACCTGTCACGACATGCCAGCGACGTGTTCCTGGGCATTGAGATGGAGGCTGGGATGGTGTTCCGGAGGTCCTGCAGGGTTCAAGCTCGGCTGCAAGGTTTACAAGGAGTAGTGCGCCACCTTGACCCAAAGAAGGTCAAAATACGTAAGTCTGCTGTCTAGTGTATAGATGCATAATAATCATATCAGTGATTAGTATAATAAGCATGCAAGTCAGCAACTGTGCAGAAGATTTAGGAAGGTGTGTGTTTGTTATGAAATAATTAGGGCCAAGGTCATAACGAATATTTTAGGATAATGGGGTGTTTTTAAGAAATTCTGTTGATCATTTGAAACGCAGACGATTCTTTTAAAACCTTGATTGAGCATGTGTCCCTCTCTGCTAGATAATCCTTAGTTTGATTCCTGTTCTTAACATTTAATTGAAGGCTTACAAATGTTTTACATTCAACAATACTGTCCACTGTAATGTTTTATAGCCTACCCCACCAACTTGTAAAATCACAATTGCAGTTGTAACCTAATTTTTACTTTACATTTACATATTTAGTGATAAGTGCCAAGTGAAATTCCAGGTGACTAACATATGTTGACATTAGTTGGAGGTGGAGTAGTGAGCCTCCTCAACACATGTCTATCCCATTGTTAATATAAACTGCAATCCTGTCAGAAATGATGGATTCCCCTTCATAGCCCTGACCATCTGCAAAGAGGGTTCCAAAGGGCCATAGAGATCAGACCAAGCTGTTACAAATATCCTCTTTTTTTCCTCCTGTCTTTTTAAAATTTACAATCAACAACCTGCTCTATAAATGAATCAATACATTTTTGTATTTGTTTGGCTTTCCCACCTGTTACTCATTAACCCGGTCCCAGTGTGTCATGCATTAAGATTTGCTGATAGTGTTCACTGTATGCTGTAACAAGTGCAGGTACTATTGGTGATCTGCAAGTTTGAAAACCTGTTCATGACGTTTTAGTAACATTTAGTTGAGTATTTTACCGACTATTTATTTATTGATTAAACCCTGATTAATCCTGATTCACATTTATACATAAATTGTAAACTTGTTTATTGGCATTAAAGTCTTTGTGTTTTTTTTATCTCTCTTCAAATTTACCTGATTCATTTCTGATTCCACATTAGTAAAAATATTTCTGTGTGAAAAGTTACCTTCATCTGCATTGCAATTGCAGTTCTGGTGCATGATCATTTTATCTGTTTTCTTAGCCACGCTATCTCCCTAGTTTCGACTCATTAGGGTGTGTAAGGACATATCAGTAAGCACCGGTATTGATTACGTTTGACTTAGTCTCTTTGTTAATTGAATTTGACTGTTAAGCATGTTCCTATAGGTTTCACATGACATGCCCACATCTTACAGCACACTGTCTGAACACTGGATTACTTAAGTTATGACTCATGAGTTTGTTTTTTTGTTAAGTCTACTCACTACTTTTGTTAGTCTGACTCACTTAAGATCATCTGTAAAATAATATTGTAACAAAACTTTCCACTAACTCATACTTAATTAACAACACAATCCGGCTTTGTTTAGAAGTGCCACTACAGATGGTTCTATAAAAAAAGACCAACGTTTCTGCTCTTACTATATCCATCTGTTTTCATGTTAATGGGAGGAGTTGGGAGTTCCTTATGTAGTACAGTCATTGGGTTAGGCATGTTGAAGGAGACAAGGTGTGAGCATGTTGGGCTGGAATGCGTTTTGTTATGAGATTTGCAGTTGGCAGCTCCCACGGCACCTCAAGGCCAACTATTAGGTGCACAGAAGCCCACAGCAAGGCACTTAGCATACTTGTAAATTACAACCTGTGACAGTTCTGACATGACACGACCACCTGGTATTGGAATAAGACAGTATTTGGAATTTTAGAGGAACAAAATATCCTATGATTCACAATGACTGAAAACACCTTAATTTAGAGAACAGTGTTTACCAAAAATATACTGTATGCTGCTTATGAAAATATATTGCTTTAATGCTTGTATGAAGTAAAACTGCAACCAAACCAGGCCCAAATTAGAACGAAACCAGGACTAAACATGGTATAAGTATGAATTAAACTGTACTATCTTAATTACTGCTATTTGTATGACTATGTTGTGTTTATCTAGTAAGCACTTAGCAGTTAGCCCTGTTCTAAATTGTTGTTGAGTTAACTGAACACCTTTTGTGGTAACTACTGATACCATCGGAGCTAGCGGATTCCTGAAAGATTCCTATTCCTCATGGTCACCCTGGTATGTCCTCAGCTTTTGTGGGTCTGAATTCCTTTTCTGACCTCAGTTCGAAGTTGGATCAAATTACCAGTTTAGGGCAACAGGGGCCCCCCTCTGTTAGACCAGTATCATGAGAAGGGCAATATTTACTGTTTGTTTATAGCTGCTGCTAACCACTCAGGTCAAAAAATAGTTTGGGAATTTATAAATATATTTTGGTGAATGTATTTTGTTAAATGTGTGTACTCCATGTTGTCCTTGTAATGCGTTTGTGAAGAGGGACGTGTGGCCGGGTCAAAGGCCATAGTGCCTGAAGGACACCTGACACTAAGGAGTCAAGGGTTTAAGTAAAGTTTAATTTGGCAGATTTGGATTTCTGCTGCTGAATCCCTGCTTTTGGACAATGTTGACTAAACTTTTATATGCTTTGTGTTAAGTGACCATTGTCACCACCCAAAAAAATGGTACGTTAGTATTGCCACAATGATTGATAATGATCATGATTTAAAAAAAAAATACATTCCTAAATTTATTTCATTCATGCTATAATTAGCTTCATCACTGCCTTAAATTTTAAATGCTTACAACTTAACCAAATTAATTCATATTGGTAATATAAAGAATTAACAAGGGCTATTGGACTAAACAGACTTTTCACAGTTTTTAACCAAAAAAAGGTCTGGTGAGTCTGGAGACCCCCATTTTAATGTGGAAAGTAGGTCAAACTGCAGTGATGTTTAGGTAGAGCTGGAGAGTCTTGTAGTAATGTAGTTTTCTATATTTTGATGCCAACCAGTCTGCTACTTATAGGCTCTGGACCAACACGCACAAACACTATAGGCCTCCAGCTGACCCACACGTGTCCACAGTCCATCTTCTGTCTTTCATTCATACACAGACAGTGGGTGCATTCCTCCCCCACCCTCACTGTATTTATAGTCGTGTGTCTTGGCCAGAGAGCTTTCATCTATAGCATGCTATCATATCGTGTGTGGACCGTAGAGTGCTTTTTCAAAGTGCTTTACTACAGTCTGCCTCCTCCTTAAGTGTGCAGTGGTTAGCTCTGTCTCTATGCACGCTAACAGACATTTTGGACTAATGTTGGAATTACACTGTAAATGCGTTGACACCTTTTTAAGTGCAAACAGCCTTGAGGTTGGATCACATGACTTAACAAAAACTGTTGTTTAAAGACTTTTCTACCTACCTACAGAGCATATGTGACTGTAAAAAGTTTGAAGAAAAGGGTTACAGTCAGACTGCAGGACATTTTACTGTTTTTTGCTAAAACTTGAGGGAAACACAACTTCATTATAAAACAAAATGTGTAATTCTTTGTGCACAGTTGAGTAGAAAGTTGAGTTTTGTTTAATATTACTGTCTGGCTTGTAGTTCTTGAAAATCAGTACAATATATAACTAATCTACAAAAGTCACACACACTTACCTAAAGGTTGGCAGTTAAATGTTAATTCTAACCCAGTGCACATGGTCTTGTCTTTGTAAAGGTACTTGTCTACTCTTGTTACTGTTCATAGCTAACCACCAGGGAGGGCATCTGGCGCAAAACCTGGCGTAATATTGTGTCACTAAAAAGATTTATTCCAGATTGTATTTTTCTCATGATATGCAGTGGACACATACCCCACCCCCTTTCCCCTGTTTGTGGTTTTGTAAGGACTCTGAATAAGCAGGAAAAGACCAGTAAGAGAGAATGCAATCCTTGTCAGTTCCCACACTCTGATCCCAAAAAGTGAGCTTGGCCCAGTCCAACTGCTGACCCCTTCCCGCCACAAACAAAAGGCACAGAGACCAAAGGACTCAGTTGAAAATGTTGATACATGTCTGGCCTGAGTTGTAAGCATACAAGAAGCTCTTATGATGCTTTGCAGGATGTTTTTACAGTCGCACTTAAAGCCAATGTTATGACATGAAGATGACATCATTCATTATCAGATTCACCAGTTTGCGTATTATAAATGGATGTAGTGTAATGACACGCTAACTCCATTGCAGGATTGTGACCCTGCAAATTGAACCCACAACCTTCTTCCAAAGACTCAAAGTGTACCTCATCCAACCCCCACCCCCCTATTCATTATGCAACCCATGTTAAATCTTTATTTTCTTCATTTCTCATTGGTGCATCTTGTTCAGACATGATTTCAGCTTACAAGTACTCTCCTAAATCTGCGAGTGGCTGATTGCCTGAGTTGGTACTTAATAAGAAAGCAGCTAAATGCAGTCAGGTTGTGGGCACTGAGCCAGAATTTGGACCATGTGCTCTGCTCTTGAAAGGCTCACTGAAGGCTGTTTTGGTGCTCTTCAGTGTTATAAGTTCTGCTGTTTTCCAAACCTCATTTTGTGCTGAACATAACCGTGGGTTTAATGGTTGACTGCTCGAGTTCCAAGATTTCCTCGTTCTTACTTAAAGACTGTATTTGTAAATTGTGATGCAGTGTAGCTGGAAATACACAAACTAATAGAATCATATCACTCTATAATTTACATTTACATGCCAAAAACATGTAACATGATTTTAATGTTTCTGTGCTAATAAGAGATAGAAGAAATAGTGTATTTAATGTTGCTGTTAGTTCAGCTGACTAATCTACTAGACTAAAAACGACTACAATATTAGCAGTGACGTTGTAAAGTTTAGCAATGGTTGTCATGGATACTCTTTTAGTTTGGCCCTATTATTTCCTGTGCACACTGTAACACAAATCTGGTGTCATAAGTAGGTCCTATTATAATGCTTTTCACTGTACCAACTGCCCAGACTGAACAGTTTTTATTATGAAATGCTATTTGTTCTACTTCCCTTTACCCCTGTATTACATAATAAATAATGAGTCTACAATATGACAATACTGTAACAAAACAATGTAATCAAACTATAAAAGCTGCAGACATTTGTTATATAATGTTTTTTCACTGTCACTGCCAGCTTGTTCACAGATGTGGCTGGATCTGCTTCCTTGTCACTCACTTTCCTTTTCCTGTTGTTTCCTCTCCTCTTTCCTTTGTTTTTACAAGTGACTTCCTGTGTCCTCTTTCTGCTCCACTGTCACTGAAGTCCTTTTCACTCTCACTTTGTTGTAGATGCTGTTTCAATGTGCGGTCTACTTCAAAGAAGACAATGTATCTGTCTCAAATTCACAGTAGCTGCATGAGTAGTTGGCAATATAAATAAATACATGAATAAATGAATGAATGAATGAATGAATGAATGAATGAATGAATAAATAAATAAATAAATAAATAAATAAATGAAAGTTTTATTTATACTTCTTTCATAACTATGCACTTAAGTGTTGGGAAGTGCAAATCATTAGATTCATGGATTTTACATTATTCAATTTAATTCACTTTTAAAATTTGATTTATGATACATTCAAAATCTCAGTGAGCTACATAGCACTCAGGCTTAGATAGTTAAAAATGGTAATTGGCAAAAAAATAAATCTGAAATGAAATAATACAATTGTAATTTTATATGTTAAATGTTTAATGTTTTGTCAACATATTTCACAATGTTATCTGCAGAAAAATTGTGTGTATGTATTTTAATTAGGCTTTGCAAATTTATTTGTATCTTCATATTAAAATAATATAAATTGATTTAACAATTTGCTCCTCCACCTTTCTTTTATATTAAACCTGACTGATCCACAGTCACTGGACTTCCTGTCCCTCTAAGATAGAAGCCCCCTCTCGTTTACCATTGTCATGGTGAATCCTCTATTCTGGGATCCATTGACAAAGTCTTGTATCCCCTGCTAAACTCAAGGTTTACTATCTCTGAGTTTTCTAAATCTGCTCGAAACCTGTTTGGTGAAACAGAAAACTCTGAGTTGTCTCTCAGGTGAGATTAACCCTGAGTTAACTCTTAAACCCAGGGTTTATTGAACCTCCTTTGTGAAACAGGACCAGTATCTACTCTTTAGGAACTCTGTGTCAGCCACAGCAATAAATAGCCAGTAATCTCTGTTCATCTTAATGTTTAAAGTTTCCAGCACCCCATTTACACACGATTTGACTGTCTTTGTATGAGAGCAGAATCATATATGAACAAAGCCAGAACTGATTTCCATGTATTTCTTTAGCTGACTTTTTTTTCCATGATTATAACTTAAGTAATTACCAGTAAATGATTGAGATTGCCAGTGCAGTGTATTTGTCAGTTTGTCAAAGATTCTTTCCACTGTGAATTTGAAATGTTATATATGATTTTTGTAGAAAAGGGTAAAATACAGACTGGGTACTTCTTGATTGGTGATTTCAAATATTTACATTCTTTGTCTGCCACTTTGATTTGAAAACAGACTTTAACCAGTTAGAGACAATTCATCCATTTGTTGTTGCAGCCCCTGTCTCAATAAACCCTACTATTAAAATATAATAAAAATGACATTGACAAACAATTGCTCTTGTTGATTGTTGATTGCATTTAAAGGGCTAGTTCAAGGGCTACTGTGCCATAACCCATAACATTCTCTTGTGTGTGCCACATGTTTGACAGGTGGGTGGATGGGCAGGCAAAGGCATACGTACATAATGACATAGTACAACAGGTGGTAGTTCATCTTACAGAAATATAAAGGCTATTGTTGTCCAGCTTTTGCACTTTACTGCTCAGAGGCTGCAGATACACACATAAACACACACATAAACACACACATAAACACACGCACACACACATAAACACACACATGCATAAACACAGGGGCTCTTTGACCACACCAGTACAACAAACAAAGACTTCCAGCCACATCTGTCACTTAACTGACATAACCACATGTACAGGACTAATGCAGACCTCACCATGCAGACATCCTCACTAAAGTGTAAAAGTAGCGCTTATATTAGTCATCTGTGTGTCAGTGCAAGTTCCTGTTTTACCGTCAATCATACAGACGGTGTGACCTTTTGCATGGAATCAAATAGGGCTGCCAAACACCAGCCAAAAGACATTTTGTAACAAAGACAGTGGCTTAATTAAATCAAAATGGCAAAGACTCATATAAAAATGTATGTATTTATGTACACTGTATTTGTTCAGCCTTCAGTCAACATATTTCACAATGTTATCTAAAAATATACAGAAGAAATAATCGTTTGGCTAGTACTAATCGAAAAAAAATTATTGTTGGCTAGTCAGCGATGGCTACTAAAACAAACACTGTTCTTTTTCTTTCCCATTCCTGCATAAACAATACTATACCACACACCTATACACCTTAATCTTTCAAAGTAAATATTACAAACTGCCATAAATCTGGTTGAATATTTAAATTTAAGACCACATGACAAGAGTGGCCTTTGCTGTGTTTGCACAAGCTGATAAATCTTGGGGAGCAGCTGCTGTTTGACTTTTGGGTGCATATTTTTAGTCCTGTAAACAGTGACAATACACAACTCAAAATGTCCTCAGCTGGATAAACACATTGAGTAATAAGATTTATTCACATTTTGTCATGGACGGGCAGACACTGAGTCTAGCCCAATAAACACAGATGGCTCTAATAAATGATGTAGTATGCAGACGTTTCTTTTTCATGGTAATTGTGTAAGTTGAAAATCTTGGCAAAGTCATTTGAAATATACTGCATTTGAATATTAATCCCTTGGTAACAGATGTCTCAAAATTTTCCATATACAAAAATGTAGGTTAATATAGTTGGGAATTCTAGTCCTACTTTTATGAGAGAAGGGAGTTATGATATCAGTGTCATGCTAGCTTGGCATTTAAGTGTTCATTATGATGACATTGTTGAGAACCACAAGGCTATGGTACAACTGGTGGTAATCTTTTTGTTCCCAATGCTTATGTTTTCCTTGCTTGATTTTGTATTGTATTTAATTTTTTTTTTGTATAATTTTTTTTGTATTTCATTCATAAAAATACAAAATTATGAACAAAACAGTGCTAGGATAACATAAAGGAGGAAAAAAATTGCAATTATTTCCTTTTGGTTACGGTTGCCCTTAATCCCCAGCTAACTCATCAAGCGTTCATTGTTAACTATCTGACCTAGTATATAATCCACTGTATTCTATGTACCAAGCCCACCCCCAAATAACTGCATTCACTACCCCTGATGTTGTTTATGGTCATAATACATATCCATAGCTAAATCTACGTAAACATAACAATATACATTTTTTTATTAATTTGTCTTAACAAAAATAATGGCATTTCTTTGTCTTTTCCCTCTTTAGCCTGAAGCAGATCTATGGCTCATCATCTATCCACTGTCTGAACAGGCAGAGATGTGTTGTGTGCACTTGAGCACTTGAGTCTGTCAAAGTGAATTATGACGTAGTCTGTTCCAGAATTCCCATTGACTACTGAATCTTCCCATGCCAAGACAGGGCCAATTCTTTTTCTACCATAAAGAGATCATTGTCTTAGAAATATCCTCATGC